>PVKB01004490.1:0-139744 GCA_004027205.1 Ctenodactylus gundi
AAAAAAAAAAAAAGTAAATAAATAAAGGAAAGAATGAATAGATGAAAAAGTGTTCAGGATCTTTAGTCATAAGATAAATGCAAATGAAAATAACATTCAAGTTCCATCTACTCCAATAAAAATAACTGGTAAGAACTCAAAAAATAACAAATGCTGGTGAGGTTATGGAGAAAAAGGAACTCTTCTATACTGTTGATGGAACTATGAACTGGTACAACCATCATGGAAAGTATACAGAGATTCCTCAAAAAAACTGAAAATGGGGGCTGGAAGAATGGCTCAGCAATTAAAGTGCTCGCCTAGCAAGTGCTAAGTCAAGGGCTATGTACTCAGTTTGATTACCCAATATCACATAAGCTGGGTGTGGTGGTGCACACCTGTCACAGCACCGGGGAGGCTAAGACAGGAGGACTGCCATGTGTCCAAGACCAACCTGGGTTCCATAGTGAGTTTAGGACCAGCCTGGGTTACAGAGTGAGACTCTGTCTCTAAGAAAAAAAAAAAAAAGACTATGGGGATTAATTTATCAGTATTGCCTTATCTTATACTTTGATTAGTAGTGAGGAAAGCCCTCTGCAGTGTTCATTTGTATTACTCACAGCATACACTGTCTGGTCATACCTTTTATCTATGTGCTTACTATTATATTGACATTCTTAAATGTCTTCATAGATACATATATATTATTATTCCATTGTGTGTGGACATGCTAGGCAAGCACCATGCCACTGAGCTGTACTCTTCTATTTGCTGCTGCTGCTGCTGTTGTTGTTGTTGTTGTTGTTGTTGTTGTTGTTCTCCTTCTCCTTCTCCTTCTCCTTCTCCTTCTCCTTCTTCTTCTTCTTCTTCTTCTTCTTCGAGAAATGGTCTTGCTCTCTCGTCTATGCTACATCTGAACTCACTATGGCTGGGCTCAAACTCACAGCAATCCTCCTGCCTCAGTATCCTGAGTGCTGGGATTACAGGTATGTGCCATCACACCTGGCTAATTTTTTATGTAGTGCTGGGCAGTCAAACCAAAGCCTTATACATGCTAGGCAAATGTGCTAACCCCCAAGACATGCCCCCAGCCCAGACCTTAAAATTTTTTTATAGAAATAATTACATTTTTAAAGATATCACTAACCAGGAGAGGCAAGAAGGGAAAGAAGGCCAGTATTGGTAAGAGTAACAACCCTGTCTCAAGAGCAGCGTCGGCTAAGCTAGAGGCATGGAAGGTGAAAGGCATGTGCCAAATGCAGAACTGATCAGAAGTTGTGACTCTGTGAACACCGCATGAGGCCAATGACATCATGCAGTGATGCATTCAACTCATACTGAAAGGGAAGGAAAGCTGGTTTCTTCATGCTTCAGCAAAACCCAGTAGAAGGGAAAACGGGACTGGTGGGAGCCATTATGAACTCCTGACCTACAAAGGAACTACTTAGGCAGTCCAGGAGGCCTGAGAGATGATCAGGGGGCAGGAGAGAGGCAGGAACCCAGAGTTCCACCAGGAGGGAGCTACTAGACAGGCAAAGGGCTAGTTACCAGCCTTTCCCCAGCATGTGCTTTCTGCTTACCCACGCTAGCAAGAACATGCAAACTACACAGACAGATATACATATATATATATATATACCTGTTTTCTTCCAAAACTCCACAGGTACATATCCTGTTCCTGGTCTACTGTTGAATTCTCGCTGAGAATCTGCAGAAGAGTGATAAAGACCACAAAATCAGAAGATGAATTTAATCAGTATTTTATTTATTTGCGAGGCTGGGATGGAGCCCAGAGCCTCACGCATGCTGGGAAAGTGCTCTAGCAATGAGCTACACTCCCACACCCTGAAACAAAACTTTAGTATGCTTCTCATTTACCACTAGACTCAAACAAGTATGTTAATCTACTGTTAAAAATATTTTGAGAAATGCTAACAGCAAGTTATAAATTAGTATACTTAATTTTTATTTATTTCTTTTTTATGATACCAGAGACAGAAACCAGAAACTTTTTTTCACATTGAGCTTCATTCATCCCCAGCCCACGGTTTATTTTTGGTTTTGAGACAGGGTCTCACTAAGTCACTTAACTACCAAGGCTGGGCTTGAACTTCAATCTTCCTCTGTTAGTCTCCCAGAATGCTGGTATTATAGGCCTGTACCACTGGGCCCAGATAAAATTTGCATTTTAAAGTGTAAAGCTATGTGCCTGGAGGAATAGTATAGTGGTTAGAGCACTTGCCTAGGCAGTGCAAGGCCCTGGTTCAATTCCCCAGCACCAAATAAACCAAGCACGGAATAGCACGTCTATAATCCCAGCACCCAGAGGCTAAGGCAGGAGGACGCATGGCTGTGAGTTCAAGGCCAGCCTGGATTACATACTGAGTTCTGGACTAGAGTCAGACTGTCTTAAAAAAAAAAAAAGGCTAGGAATGTAGCTCAATGTGAAGTCACCAGGCTTGATCCTCAGTACCTGAAAAAATGGATGGATGTAAAATTCCATGAATCCAATCAAGCCATCACCTACTTCTAGAGCATTATCTTCACCTCAGAAGAAACCCCATAAAGGCTAATTAGGTTAAACATGTAAATACTTTTTGTTTTGAGAGTAGGATCTTTGTGAGGTGCCATCACCAATGCCAACACAGAAAATGAAAATTATCTTACAGTTTGGCTCATGTGGATGTATGCCAAACATCTGCCAACCAAAGAAAAACCACTAACTCTGATCATCCGCACACTCTGGATGTATCCTGTGCACCTGCCCGGTCCTCACCATTTTCTCCATTTCATCCCAGGGTCTCGCTCTGCAGTCCAGGCTGGCCTAACTCACAGGAATCCTCCTGCCTCAGCCTTCCTGGTGATGGATTACAGGCATGTGAAACCACGCCCATTCATGTGGTGCTGGGGAATCGAACTCCAGAACTTTGGGCTTGCCAGGCAAGCACTCTAATTACTGTACTATTTCTGCAGCCCAAGCATTTTACTTATTTCTTACACAAGGAAAATGTGAGATGTTCTTGAAACTAAAGAAACATCTCATGTCCTGGAAGCAAGGGGCATTGCCATTAACGTCCAGAAGTCAGCTAAACTGTTTTTATATCTCTCACTCTGGGAGGCTGAGGGAGGATAGCAAACCTGCCCTAGGCAACTCTACAACACAGTTGGACTCTCCCTCAAAATAAAAATAAAAACTAGACTGGAAATATAGTTCAAGTGAAGGACATGGGTTCAAACCTCAGTGTGGCAGAAAGAAAGCAAGCGTGAGAGAGTGTGAGGAGTGAGCAGCCTGGGCAATTTAACTAACCTAAGAGCCTGTTTCAAAATAAAATCAGATGGTGATGTTACCTCAGTGTGAAGGCTCCAAGTTCAATTCTCAGCACTGGAAAAAAAAAAAAAAAGAGGGGGAGGGGGCTACAGAATAGCACAACTGTTAAGAGTGCTTGTCTAGCAAGCCCAAGATACTGAGTTAATTTCCCATGCACCTCAAAAAAGGGTGCAGTGGAACACTTTTCTAATCCTAACACTTGGGAGGCTGAAGCAGGAGAATCATTCTCAGTTCAAGGACAGACTGGGCTACAAGTAAGCTCAGGATCAGCCTTGACTCCAAGGGGAGACTGTCTCACAAAAAAAAAAAAAAAAAAAGACAGTCTAAAGCACTTAAGAATGATTAGATCTACTTTTCTTCTTACCTGGAAAAAAAAAAAGGCAAATAACAACTCAAATATGTAAAGGGCATGTGGGCCATCATGATGATACTTTTTCAACTTTTCTGTTTCTAAATTTCAAATTAAAAGAAAAAATTTTTTGACACAGGGTCTCACTCTATAGCCCAGACTGGCCCTGAAGTTACTATGTAGTCCAGGCTAAACTTGAACTCATGGCAATTCTGCTTCAGCGTCCCAAGTGCTAGGATTAAAGGCATGTACCACCATGCCCGGTTTATGTGGTACTGAGGAATCAACTCAGGGCCTTGAACTTCCTAGGCAAGCTGTGATATTCCTCCAGCCCTCAAATTAAAAGTATGAACATAGAAAATTCTATGTTCTTAAGTGAGACTATGGTTAGCTAAATGTGGTGGCACAAACCCATAATCCCAGAACTCTGGGATGCTAAGGCAGGAGAATATCAAATTGAACCCAGTCTGGGCCACCTACTCAGACACTCACTGTCAAAGAAAGAAAGGGGCAGGGGACAAGAGAAAAAGCACAACGGCTAGAGCACTTACCTAGGAAGTATAAGGCCCTGGGTTCGAGTTCCTAACATCATGTAAGCCTGGTGTGGTGTGGTGTGGGGGAGGGAGGAGGAGGAAGAGGGAGGAGAAGAGAGGAGGAGGGAGAGAGAGAGAAGAGGGAGGGAAGGAGGGAGGGAGAGAGAGAGAAAAATGGTATAGGGCAATATCCCTTTTGGGGATCGTTTGTGATTAGTACAAGCATGTAACCCTTTATGTTCCAAAATAAAGTACCCTCCCTGCAAAAACTAGCCAAAAAGGGCCAGATATAGTTCAGGGTGAAAGTGTTGGGTTCAAAATTTTATTAAATCTTTTTTCCCCCTTGCAGTACTAGGGACTGAACAGGGGCCTTGTACGTACAGGAAAAATACTCTACCACTGAGTTATATTTCTAGCCCTTTTATTTATTTTTTGTACTGAGAACTATAAACCTAGTACCTTCAATCTGAGCTACATCTCCAGCCTATTTTTTATTTTTATTTTTTGGAGACAGGGTTCTCACTCTTTAGTCCTAGCTGGTCCTGAACTTACTACGGAGCCCAGGCTGGCCTCCAACTCCCAGCAATCCTCCTGTACTAGCCTCCTGAGTGCTGGGATTACATGCATGTACCACCACGCCCAGCTTACACAGTGCTAGGGAATCACACCTTAACCGCTGAGTTACTCCTCCCGCCCATTTTTTTGACTCTGAGACAGGATCTTGCTAAGTCACTAAATTGCCTGGCTGGGCTCAAACTCAAAATCCCCCTGCTTCAGGTTCCTGAGCATCTGGCTTTTTACAAAAATTAACCAACTGATTGACCCATCCATCCACACTGCGCTAAACTAGGGACTCTGCCCTGAGCTTTACCCTCAGCCTTTCTCATGAGTTTATATTCTGAGGCATAGTCTCACCGAACAGATAATTTGCCTAGGCTGATTCTGCCTCCCAGAGTTCTGGGGCAAACAGTATGGGCTGCCATGGCAGGCTATGACATCCTGAATAATATGAGACCATGCCAATATTATATGAATTACAGTTTTAAAGAGATAATTATAGTACTCTCGGCTACCTTTCATAATTCCTTGATGTGGGATGATAGCAACGACACATCTCACATTTCTGTACTGTTCAGAGTCTCTCTCTCACTCTGCAGTCCAGGCAGGTTCTGAACGGTGGAGCTTGGGCTGGCCTCAAATCCCCAGCAGTCCTGTGCGTCAGGTCCTGAGTGCTGGGGTTACAGGTGAGTGCCCATACACCCAGCTTATGTGATGGTGGGGACTGACCGCAGGGCAGCAGGAGATTTAAGGGCCCAGCTTCACTCCCAGCCCCACAGCTTTATAGACATACATGTCTCTGTAAGGCTGCCCTGAGACCTAAATGGTCATGTACATAGACTAGCAGATGGTTTTCCACTCTAGGAGTCCATATCCCATTTCAGATCAATTAAATCAGAATTTCCAAGTTATTAAGAGTTTTCCCAAGTAGGTCCTGATGAGCATCTGGGGAGGTACTGAAGTAAGCGCCTAGCTTAGACCTCACCACTGTTGCTTAAAGCCTTCAAATCATACCAAGAACATGGTTTGTCTATAGTCATGTATTTTCTATTTTAACTATGGCAAAGAGTATATTTTATGTTTTCAAAAATAGATTTTTTTCCCCTAGGCATGGTGGTTATCTGTCTGCAATATCAGCACTCAAGAAGCCAAGGCAAGAGGATTGCTGTGAGTTCTGGGCTAGCCTGAACTATACTGAGATCCTATGGCAAAACAAAACACCAACTCCTTCTTCTAACTCCAAAAAGAAATTTCTAAAGTAGAACTTATAAAGTAGTAAAAAGTATTTAATACATTTAAAAATTACTACTTGAAAGTTCAATTACAGGAATACTGATAGTCCTTCAGGTTAACAAGAGTGCTGCCACTTCTAATAAAGAGAATTTCATAAACAGAAATCTCGCCTTCAGGTTTTGATTGCACCCAGGGCCTTCACACTGAGCTACACCCTCAGCTCTTTTTTCAGTTCTGATTCTGAGACACAGTCTTGCAAAACTGCCAAATTACCTAGGCTATGCTTGAATTTGAAATCTTTCTGCTTCAGCCTCCCAGAATGCTGGGATTACAGACCTGTCCCTGGCCAATTTCAACTTTGTAACTGATTCTATTGGTACACATTGCTTTTTCAGTTGCAGACAGCATCCACTGACTTGCCAGGGGAGTACTAGCTCCTTTACTATTACTTCCCTCAATTGCCTTAGTAGGCACACCCTAGTTTCTTGGAGAGGTGGGGCAGTATTGGAGATCCAACAGGAAAGACAAATGCCCCACCCCATGCCGGTACTTTCCTCCAGCAAACTCTGCTTCAATGCCCTTGACGTGATGCAGCTAAACAAGAACCCCAGGAAGTCCCTGGCCCCATAACCACCAGGCTCCAGATCCATTCTCTCCCTACCAATGGGATACAAGGCCCCCAACTTTAATCCACAATGTACATTAATCTTTATTCCCCTTCAATTTGGTACTATGATCCTATGGCCCTTGTGCTGAGCCCTAGTTCATTAAAGATACCTTTTTGGCTGGATTGGGGTGTCCTGTTTTTTCTTTTGAGACAGGGTCTCACTCTGTAGTATAGGTTAGACTTGAATTCATGGCAATCCTCATGTCTCAGGCTCCTAAGTGCAAGGATTACAGGTATGTGCCATCACACCCAGTTTATGTGGTGCTGGGCAATCAAACCCAGGGCCTAGAGCTTGCCAGGGGTCTACTAATGCGCTATCCTTCTAGCTCTTCTATTGTTTTTCTTAGCAAAATATTACACTCAGGGCTTATGCACCAAACAATATCACCAGCTCATTTTTCAGTTTTGAGACAGCATCTTGCTGAATTGTCCATACTGGGCTTGAACTTCTAATTCTGCCTCAGTATCCCAAACTGCTGTAATCATAGTTATTACCACGCTCGGATGAAAGCCTAATTTTGTCACACCAAGAATAAACATTTAATTGTCAAAACTCGGGCCCAAAGGAATGACTTAACGGTTAAAGAGCTTGCCCAGCAAGTGCTTAGGTAAGTGCTAAGTCCCTGATTTCAATTCCCCCAGCATCACATAAACAGGGCGTGGTGGTGGCGCACATCTATAATTCTAGCTCTTGGGAGGCTAACAGGACTACTCGAGTCTAGGGCCAGCCTGGGCTCCATAGTGAGTTCAGGACCAGCCTGGACTAGACTAAACAAAACAAAACAAATAAACAAACAAAAAAAGTCAAAGCTCAATGATCGTGTGATGGTGTAGTACATATTCTATGTCTTTTTTTCCTCCCTGGTACTGGTGTCAAACTTCTGAGCTACATCTCTGGTCTCTGCTTTTTGAGACAGGGTAGGGCTGGGGGAATAGTAGTACAATAGCTACAGTGCTTGACTAGCAAGCAACAGGCCCTGGGTTCAATTCCCCAGCACATATAAACCAAGCACGGTGGTACACATTTGTAATCCCACCACTCAGAATGCTGAGGCAGGAGGATTGCTATGAGCTCCAGGCATTCGTGAGCTAGATAGTGAGCTCAGAACCAGCCTACAATAGAGACCTTGTCTCAAAACAGAAAGAAAAAACAACCAGGCTAGCCTGGAATCTGGCATTCTCCTATCTCAGCCTCCCCATAATCTGTGTGATTATATGTATGTACTTCTATGCCCAGTTCTATAAACTTTTTCTTTCTGGACAAGTCTTTGTTCTAATTGGAGCTCACTAACTTACAATGTGCTGTTTCCTCTTTTTTGGTGGTGCTAGGGCTGACCCTAAGGCCTATGCCTTTGCAAAGAGCTGATCTCCAGAACTTTAAAAACAAACAAAACAAAAACCTGTGAAGACTAGGTCTTCCTAAATTCCACTGTGAGTTTGAATTTCTGATCTTCCTACCCCAGCTTCCTAACAGTACTAAGTTTTTGGTTTTGTTTTTCTGTCTGTATGACTTCTGTGGTACTGTGGATTCAGTTTAGGGTTTTCTGTGCTGTATTTTTAAGTAGTTATAGCTGGTACTGAACTCACTGTGTAGCTCAGGCCAGCCTTAGACTCATGGCAATCCACCTGCCTTGCTGTGGAATCAAACTCAGTGCTGTGTACGCAAGCGCTTTAGCCAGTGTGCCATTTCTTCAGCTCCCCTCCTTCCTTTTTGGACGCCAGTCTCACCACTGCTGTTTGCAGCCTTCTGGCTGACTTCCATGTACTAAGGCATACCCTCTGGTGCAACTATGAGAAGAGTATACAAGAGATGCATTTTTCTGATGAAGGCTGTTAATCTTTTATACTAAAATTTTTTGCTTAAGTATAGAATTCTAAGTTAAAGTAACTTTCCTTCAAAATGGTCTAACTTTTACAACAAGTAACAGACTTACTGGTTAAGTCTATTAATTCTGTTATTTAGACTGGTTCAGTTCTTAGTAATATTTTTTTTTTCCTGGAGACATGGAATCACTCCATAGTCCAGGCTGGTCCTGAACTCACTATGTAGTCCAGGATGCCCTTGAACTCATGGCAATCAATCCTCCTACATCAGCCTCCCAAGTGCTGAGATTACAGATGTGCGCCTCCATGCCCAGCTCATGTGGTGCTAGGGAAGTAAACCCAGGGCTTAGTACTTGGTAGGCAAAAGTTTCTGAGCTATGCCAGCCCTCTGGGTAATATTTTGCAATTATTTCAATATCTACCTTATTTTTTCTGATTATGATCACTTTTTCTGAAAGAGAAATTCTTTGGTGATACTGAGGATTGAACTCAGGGCTTTGCACATGATTGGCCAGTGCTCTAGTGCTGAGAAACATCCCAGGCCCTTTGTTATTTGAGACAAGGTCTTGCACCAGGCTCACTGGTAAAGGCCTGTAAATCCTACTACTCCAGGAAGCTGAAGCAGGAGGATTACAAATTTGAGCTTAGTCTGGACAAAATAGCGAGACCTTGTCACAAAATCAAAAATAAAATTGGGCTAGGGATATAACACAGTGAGAAGGTTATAGAATTTATTCCCAATACCACCCTCCACAACAAACTAACAAATAAATAAAAAGAAAACTTTTCTCAGGTCGAGCTTGAATTTGTGATCCTCTGGCCTCAGGCTCCTGAGAAGCTGAGAATAACAGATATGTGTTACTATGTCTGGCTTTCTGGAAACTAGGGTTTGCTGTACAAAGGGAATAGATCTTGTAACTTTCCTTTTCTCCCTGAAATATAAATAATTATCTTTCCCCCTCCTTTGAGACAGAGTCTTGCTCTGTAGTCAAGGCTGGTCCTTAGCTCACTACATAGCCCACCTGGCCTTGAACTCACAGTAATCCACCCCCACCCCTCAAGTTTCCTGAGTGCTGAGATTATAGGCCCGTGCCACCACACCCAGCTTATGTGGTGCTGGGGAATCCAACTAAGGGCCTGTGCTTGCTAGGCAAGTGTTCTTAATACTGTGCTATTCCTTTATACCTCAACAATTTCTTTTTTTTCTTTCTTCCTTTCTTTCTTTTTTGAAACAGGGTCTCGCTGTAGCCCAGGCTGATCCTGAACTCACCACAGAGCCCAGGCTGGCCCTGGACTCACAGCAATCCTCTTGCTTTTAAATTAGGGGTATGTTGGGCTGGAGGAATAGGATACCAGTGGGACGGCCCTGAACTCGATCCTCAGTATCACAGGGGAAAAAAAAAAAAAAAAAAAAAAAAACAGAGAACACAGGGCCAGGGATATACCTTGGTGGTAGGGCACATACACAGAAGCATGAACAAGGCCTGACATTTATTCCCTAGTGCTGCAAAAGATTAAAAGAAAAAAAGGGCAGGGGGCATAGCTCAGCAATTAAAGCACTTGCCAAGCAAGTGCAAGCCCTGGGTTTGATTCCTCAGCACCACATAAGGTGGGCGTGGCAGTGCACACCTATAACCCCAGCACTCAGGAGGCTGAGGAAGGGGGATGGCTGTTGAGTTCAATGCCAGTCTAGGATTCTATGAAGTTCAGTACCAGCATGGACTAGAGCAATACCGTCTCGAAAACAAATAAAGAAAGCACTGCCAGCAAGCCCACGTCCTCACGGGGTGGGCAGCGTCAGGCAGCAGCAACTTGCAATGCAGACCAGGCTCGCTGGGGCTACATCCTCAGGAGGCCAGTGAGGGAAGGGAGGGACTGCTAACTTCAAGGAAACCATTCTCCTCAGGCTGGCGAGAAAGACCTTTTTCTCTACAGTTTTCACAATTACTTAGATGAATCACAAGTTTTCAGATGGGGAATCTATGTTGCTCTATCTTAAGTGAGAAATGCAAGCATGGCAGCTAAAGCTGCTTGCCAACTTCTTTGCAAATCATCCCAACACTTAAGTTCTGTAACTACCCAGTGGTCATTGCCTCAAATTAGAGATTTCTAAAATACTAATTCCTTATTTTAAAATTACGATTGAATCTGTTTGCCACGCCAAATAATTCTCAAATAGCTATTACTAATTAGTGCATGAGAGAAAACTCACAATAAGATTCAGAATACCTATGTCTCTAAACACATTGTTTAGTTTAGCTGCAGCTATTTGTTTTTTTTATAGACAACGTCTCACTAGGGAGCTCAGGCTGGCCTTGAACTCAAAGCAATCAATCTTCCTGCCTCAGCCTACTGAATGCTGGGATTACAAGCATATGCTATGACATCCAGTTTAGTATAGTTTCTTGAAAAGCAACCAAGGCCCAACACACCCTGGTATAATTCCCTCACACCATCTCAGACCAGTAATAGCTTTTTTGTTATTTTGTTTTTTGCAGTACTAGAGATTGAACCCAAGGGCATTCTACCACTAAATTACATTCTCAGCCTTCTAATTTTTATTTATTTTCTCCAGTAACATGTTTAGTAGTAGTATTAAGTCCACATTTTAAGTAGCATGTTTGCTTACGTTATAAACTATGCTTTCCTTCTACACTGAAGTGAATGTGTATTAGAGAAATAAACTTGGAGCTGGAGACATGGCCCAGAGATTAAAGTGCTTGCCTAGCATGTGCAAGGCTCTGGGTCTGTGTCCCCAACACTATGTAAAAATCAGCTAGGTGTGTTGGCACACACCTGTAATCCTCGTACTGGGACGCCAAGGCAGGAGAATTGACATGATTTCCAAGGCAACATGGGCTAGGTGGTGTATGTGGTGTGCTCAGGACCAGCCTGGATTATAGAGCAAGACCTGTCTAAAATACACAAAGAATAAACACCCCACGTGGCCTGTTACTTAGCTGTGCTTTTGGATAGGGCCCTTTTCAGTTACTGGGTGAAAATGGTAGAACATTCTGGGGCTAAGTCTGGCTTCCTGGGTGTATCCTTGAGACTACTCTTGTCTCTGCTGTTGCAGGCTGGTAAAAGGGAGGCAGGGCCTGGCAGTCAAACATTTTGTTGGCTGCAACCGGGCAGGGACTGGCATTGGTATTTTCCTGGATGGGAGATGGAAAAACAGCAGGCAAAACACTGTTGAGCATTTTTCAGGGCTACTGTGAGCGTACTCAACTGCAACAGTATAATATACATGTTTTGGGTTTTGTCTGCAGTTTCAGGCCCACCACTTTCAGAAGCAGGTCAGAGAAACTAGAATTTCTCAACTTGCTCTAGGGACACAGGTCTGGAATTACAGCACACAGGGAAGATGAGGGAGGACAACTGCAAGTTTGAGCCAAACTTAGGCAACTTATTGAGACAGTCACAAAATCAAAAATCAGAAATAAGCTGGAGATATAGGTCAGTGCAAAGGCCTCGGGTTCAAAACTCATTTCTGGGGAAAAAAAAAAGAATTTAAAAGAAACAGAAACTAGAGTTTCTCTTCCTTCTTCCTTAACCCTCTCATTGGACTGATCTCAAGGTTTCCCTCTCCAAAATCCATAAAAAATAAAAAGCTGATATTTTGACTATTTTATGCCTTTAGTAATGTTTAGCTCCTTTGTATATAAACATTATTTTATTTTAAACTTTAGTTACATGGTAATATATGTTCCAGTATATTGAGTTTTATAAAAAAACTACTCATAATTTTTTTTAGCTTGTTGGGGCAATTCTACTGCCACAGTTAGAAGACAGAAACAGAATTTTTAATCTCCCTTTTTCTGTCTTGGAGCTAACAACAAATTCTCTAATCCATCCCTGCCTGAAAACAGGCCTACAAGCCTCATCTTTCTAGCAAGGTCTTGCCCTGTCCTCTGGAGGAAGAAATGCTGCAGAGACAAAAAGGATGCCAGAGCTGACAGACCTGCTGGGTTTCCCCAGTCTTCCTGGCATTAGGTAAGCAATGAAGTCTCCATCAACACCCTAGAGAACAGAATTTGGAGAGTTTCTGGGTTAGCTAAACATGAGGCGACTCCTGGAAGATGGCACGTCGGGAGAAGATGGGAAAGCTCTGCAGCCTTTCCCTCCCACCTTGCCCCATTCAGCACTTCACCTGTATCTACTATTATATCCTTTATCTTATTTATTTATTTATTTTTATATATATATTTGAGACAGGGTCTCACTCTGTAGTCCAGGCTCATCCTGAACTCACAGCAATCCTCCTACCTCAGCCTCCCTAATAATGGGACTACAGGTGTGCGCCACCATGCCCGGCTTATGTGGTGCTGGGGAATCCAACTCCACTGAGTCATTCCTCCAGCCCTACTATATACTTTCTAATAGAGTCGCAAATGTGTTCCCATGAATTCTGTAAGCCACTCAGCCAAATTAACAGAACCTTAGCAGGGGTTGTGGGAACTCTGATTTATATCTAGGAGGTCAGAAGTATGAGTAAAAGAACTTGGTGGCAACTAGCACCTGAGGAGGCATGGGTGGTGGGGGTGTCCTGGGACTGCTGGGCCTGTGAGATGTGACAGTAACTCCTGGCAGACAGCGCCAAAACTGAGCTGAACCAGAGGACACCTACATGGAGTCTACTGCTGGCTGCAGAATTGCTTGCTTGCTGGGAGGGAAAAAGCCTAACGGTTTTTGAGATCACAGAAGTCTTCTGTGTTGACTGTGGTATGAGACCAGAGAAGGGATAAGAAATGGTCATACAATAATCTAGGCTGAGGCTGTTTACCAAGCAAGCATTCTCTGACTACTCCCCGTGTGTCTATGTGTGTCTATGTGTACATGTGCACGGGGAAAGAGAAAGAATAAAATCACAACTCTAGTTCTCTATGAGAAAGAACATACATTTCTTAAACATGCCAGGTACTAACGGTTTGACACAGTGTTCCCTTCACTCTTTGCCTAGAGTTCCCCTTAAGACTCTGTCCTTACCACTGCTTAGAGAATCTGCACTTCCAGGGCTGTGCTGCCTTGAGACCAACTCGGTCCCTGCTTTCCTCATCTCTGTATTTTCGTTAAATCGTCTCTTCCAGTAGTTGAGTTCTTCCCGATCAGATTCCTGACAGCGTCTCAGAACTGCCATGGAACGCCTGGTTTTTTCCACCATTTCCATAATGCAATTCAGGGCCTGAGCCAGAGGGAAAATCAGACAGAAATAAGATGAAGAAATTAAAACAATGAATATTAAAAATCAAGGACAGGTAAACACAATATGAAAAATTACGTTTCAACTAAAAAAGGGGGGGAAAAGTCCAGAGATTTTATAGGTTTAGGAATACAAAGTTCCATTGGAAAACCTTTCTTATAATTCCTTATTAATACAAACACTCATCCTTCAGTATCCACAGATAATTGTTTTTAGGACCTAACTGCATACAAAAAGTCTTGGTAGTATTTGCATAGACCCTGCACACATATATACACTAAATCATCATCTAAATCATTTGTATCTAATGTAAACAGTTGTTACTCTGTATTGTTCAGGGAATCATGGCAAAAAAAGGTCTGCATAGTTTCAGTAAACATGCCTTTAGGCAAGGATGGGATGGAGGGCATATTGCCCTATATTTTTCTCTCCTTCCTTTAAGTACTGTGGATTGAACACAGGGCCTTGTACCTATTAGGCAAACACACTCCCACTGAGGTACATCCCAACCCTTACAAATATTTTCCCTCCAATGTTAACTAAATCCCCAGATGTATAATATGTAGATGTGAAATCTGTATATACACAGGGCCAATTTCTCTCTCTCTCTCTCTCTCTCTCTCTCTCTCTCTCTCTCTCTCACACACACACACACACACACACACACACATACACACAGTCATGTGAAAAGCATATGTTCTGAGAAACATACCACTGGACCATTTCATTATTACATAAACAGTACTGTATGTACTTTTACAACCTTAAGACAGCTATGACTCTATTAGGTGACACAACCCTGTCAGATTATAATAATAAACACAGTATGGCACAGGCTCAAATACTAGCATGGAGCACGTGACTATGTTCATTTTCTGAATTCCAAAATAACACCTGTCAGATTCTTCAAGGTTGAAGCAACCAGAATATCTTAATAATATTATAATATAGCTACAAACTACACACACACATTCTGTGGTTAAACCGTAGTAAATCTTTGCCTAAATATATCAAATTATTTAATAAAGCTACAAATTCTTATAACAATGCAATCAGAGAAAAAGGCTCAAGGACAATGATCACTCAAAAAGGAAGAGCTGGAGCTGGAGGAATGGCACAGCAGTTACAGCGCTTGCCTAGCAAGCACAAGGGCCTGAATCTGATTCCCCAGCACGACATAAAGCCAGGGAAACTGAGTCCAGGGCCAGCCTTGTCTCCACAGCAAGTTCAGGACCAGCCTGAGCTATAGAGTGAGACCCTATCTCAAAAAAAAAAAAAAAAAAAAAAAAAAAAAAAAAAAAAAAAAAAAAAAAAAGAAAGAAAGAAAGAAAAAGAAAAGAAAGGAAGAGTTGTAGCAGGTCTAGCGTCTACTGGTACAGGCCTAGAATCCCACACCATCAGAAGCTGAGGCTGCAGGACTGCAAGTTGGAGCCCAACCAAAGCAATTTAGTCATCAGTGCGACCCCATCTCAAAATCAAAACTAAAAATTGGGCTGAGGCTCAGTGTGACAGCTCTGGCCTTGATCCTCAGTACCATCAAAATTTAAAAAAAAGAAGAGCTTCAGTGTACAAATTTCAAGCCAACATAGGGCTAGAGTAACAGTACCAAGGTTAGAGCAATTGCCTATCAAATGCAAGGCCCTGGGTTCTATCCCCTAGCACCACATAAGTCAGTTATGGTAGCACATGCCATTATTCCAGTACTCGGGAGGCTGAGGGAATTAGACTGCTGTATATTCGAGGCCAGCCTGGGCTACATAATGAGTTCAAGACCAGCCTGAACTTAAACTCATGGCAATCCTCCTGCCCCAGCCTCCTGAGTGCTGGGGTTACAGCCATGCACCACCACGCCCAGCTTATGCTAGAGAATCTAACAGAACAAGCTCTCTAACTGCTGTGCTATTCCCCCAGCACTTCTTTCTACCTTGGGGAGAGGGGAACGCTATCCTCCAATGGGAAGGAGAAGTCAAGCTTGCGTTCTGTACCAGTATACTACTTTTTGTTTGTTTTGGGAAACTCCACTTACTGAACACTTTCTATAGGCAAGAGGCTATGATAAGTACCTTATATGTTTGTACAACCCTCCTGTGAATTCAAATGCAGCATTACAACACAAACACTCCCTCACCCCAACCACAGCTAAAATAGGTGAGGAAACTGTCCAAGCTCACAATGCTAGGCCTTGCACTCCTAAGCTCTTACTTTAACCATTTACTACATGACTTAGGAAACAGTGGGTAAACCAGCTCTATTAAAAGCAAAGGACATTATATTCACGTCAAGCATACATGAAGAATTAAAAATAGTAAAAGACAGGAAATTAAACATGCCAAGATTCTTACGTGGTCAAGATGTTTCCATTCATCAGCCCATTCCCTCTCTGTCAAACGGTGGTCTACCAACTCATCTTGATAGCCTCCATTTAGACCTAATAGAAATCAGAGATTAATGATAAGGAAAAGAGTACAGAACCAAATCCTGGCAGGTAGATACACACTTCATGTTTCATCACAGACTGCAGGACCACAAAACGCTACAACAAGGAGGGATCAGTACTGAAAATACAGAGTTTCAACAAATAGGCTGTGAAGAATAAACAGCCCATAAGATAAGCAGGTAAAAGAAACAAGCAGGTAATGTGACAGATAAGAAAGTACAGAGTCCATAAACATGAAAAAAATCTGAAAATTTAATAGTAGTCACGTATTACAGATATAAGCTTCACTGAAATGTTGATCCTGCAATGATGGAAGACAATGCAATATACTTAAATTTATTGTTATTTAAGGCAGAATCTTATTCTGCAGTCCAGGCTGGCCTGACTCACTAGATAGCCCAGGCTGGCCTCAAACTCACAGTAAGGCTCCTGTTTCAGCCTTCTGAGACCTGGGATTACAGGCATGCACCACTGCACCCAGTTTATGTGGTGCTGAGGAATCAAACCCAGGGCCTTGTGTTTGCCAGGGAAGAGCTTTTACTGCTGTGTTGTTCCTCAGTCCTTAAATTTTATTTTAGGAGAGCAAAGGTGATAATGTTCATTTAAAAGATGGGTTATATGAATGTTCTGTTAAAGGTTGAGAACCATTGTAATACGGCATATATTTTCATACAGATCTGGTGAAGATCAAGGAATCTGCCAGGAGCTTGGCAGACAAATGACTGACTCTTAAAGAAATCATCAAGGTAAATTATCAGCAGTTAGTTACTCAAAGAGAAGGGGCGAGTGACTCAGGTTTGTAATTCCAGCACTCTAGGAGGCTGGGGCAGGAAGGGACTGCTGGTGGCTGGCAACATTACTACTGCTGCCATAACTTGCACCATTAAGTTGCCACTGCATGAAGATAGCCATCCTGCTGTGTTCTAAGCCTCTGAACCAGAGGAGGGGAAAAGACAAATACGAAGCAATTTAATCTACAGGTGTCCCACAAATGGAAATATAAGTCAGATCCTGCAAGCTACTAGCTCTTTGTTTCTCTGTTCTGATAAGGGCTCAGCAGATAAATTCCAAAGAACAAAGCCAGGTCTAGTGATACAAGCCTATAATCCCAGTACTCTGGGAGGGTGAGGCAGGAGGATTACAAATTGAAGCCCAATCTGGGCAATTTGGCAATACCTTGTCCCAAAATTAAAAAAAAAAAAAAAAAGCTGTGGATGTAGCTCAGGACACTGGCCCTGGATTCAACTCCAAACACCACAAAAAAATTTTTTTTTCTTGAGACAGGGTCTCACTCTGTAGCCCAGATATTATTAGCCTTGATCTCTTGACAATCCTTCTGCAGCAACCTACCAAGTGCTGGGATTACAGGCATGCACCACCACAACCCAGTTTATGTGGTGCTGGGGAATCAAACTCAGGACCTTGCACTTGCTAGGCAAGTGCTTTAACCACTGCACCATTCCTCTAGCTCTCCCACCCCAGATTGTTTTTCTTTTCAAAGAATCTTCTGCAATAAAGCTGTCTGCGTACATGATAAATAGCTCTGTCCAAATTTAAATCTGAGATTAGATTTGTTAGGGTTTTTTACATCCTTCCTAAATTTAATGGTGCTTCAGGCATTCTCAATGTAACAACTCTGGAAAGGGGACAGGGTCAGCTCCACCTCATGGGCTTTGTTTTCATTGTCTACTTTTGTTAGGCAGGTAGTTAGAGAGCCTGAGGGACAAATGGAAAAATCCAAAATAGTGTATGTAAGGAGCAGAGACTCCGGGGTATGTTTATCATCATCTGTGAGGCCTCAGACCCAAAGTGGTTCCACAGACCACAATGACATTTGAAAGTTATACACTGTGCACATTCTTTCTGATAGCCGGCTAGTGGCTGTGTATTTCCAGAATAAGGCACACAGCAGATAAAGAACTTATCTAAATTTCTTTTTAATATTAATTCATTTTTTGAGATATAGTCATACTCTGCAGTCCAAGCTGGTCCAGAACTTACTATGTAGCCCAGGCTGTCCTCAGACTCACAACAATCACCTGCCTCAGCTCCCCCAAGTGGCGTGAACCACCACGCCAGCTGATGTGGTGCTGGGAGTTGAACCCAGTGCCTTGCATGTGCTAGGGAACCCCTTAACCACTGTGCTTTTATTCCTCTAGCCCTTCCCTAGGTTTCTTTCCCAGGTTTCTAACAGTGATTAAAGGATGAGAGAACATGGAACATCTAGAAATAACAAACACAAGAACAAAGGAAAGTAAGGGGCTGCTTCCCTACTACGCCTGGACCTGGATCCCTGGAACATTTTCTCCTAAACTATTTCAGAATAAGTGATAACCCTTTAACTCTTTCAGTACTCCTTTTCCTTCTTTCTTTTCCTTTTAGACAGGGTTTTTCGCTGTACAGTCCAGGCTGATCCTGAATTTGCTGTGTAGCCCTGGCTGGTCTCACAGCAATCCTTTTGCATTCGCCTCCTAAGTTCTGGCATTTTAGGTGTGAGCTACCATGCCAAGTTTATGTGATGCCAGCGAATCTAGCCCAGGATCTTGTGTCTCCTAGGAACGTGCTCTAACCATTGAGCTATTGCCCTAGTGCCCAGCCCTCTCCTCCCACCCCCCCTTTTTATGGTTTTGTTGCCATTTTTATTTTGAGACAAGTTCTCAGTTATGAATTTGCCCCGACTGGACTCTAACTTGTGATCCTCCTGGCTCAGCCTCCAAGAGTATTGTAATACAGGCATGTGCCACCACACCCACCTGGTATTATTATGAGAGGAAAGAAAGCAACAATACTATCATTTGTGTTAGTGGTGAACAGGAAACAAATCCAAGGATTCTGTCTGGATTGTAAGCCATCCACCATGCTGTGCTGTCTAGCTCACTTCTTACCAAGACTGTGGTGCCTCTCGCGAACTTCTCGGTGTTCTAGCATCTTGCTGGGTTCCCGGTACAAGTGGGAAGTGGCGATATCTTCTAAGGTGTAGTGCTGAAGAGGCGGAGGTGTAGGATGGAACTGGCCTCCAGGGTTCATGAGCGGCACTGTGAGGGCAGGGCTGTGCCGGGGTGCAGGGCTGATGGTACACACTCTTTTGGCAGGAGGCTCAGAAGGAACTGTATCCCTTTCAAAATTACCTTCTTCCCTCCTGCAGAAGAACCAGGCACACGTATGTCTGAGCCTGTTAACAGCGTTCTTGCAAGTATTTCCCAAGTACTAATCAATTATGCATTGTGCTATGTACTTTCCCAAGCAGGAATTTTTTTTTTTTTTTTTTTTTTTTAAGGCAGGGTCTTGCTCTGTAGCCCAGGTTGCTCCTGAACTATGGAGCCCAGGCTGGCCTTGGACTCACGGCAATCCTCCTGCCTCAGCCTGCCAAGTGCTGGGGAACTGAACTTGAGTACTTAGTGCTTGATGTAGCTCTTGATAGGCAAGTGCTTTAACTGCTGAGCCATTCCTCCAGCCCCGCAAGCAGGAAAATTTTAAGGAAAGCATTTTTTAATTTTGCCTTTTTTTTTTTTCCTCTTTTGGTCCTGGGAATTGAACTCAGGTCTTCACAAATGCTACATTGCATACATATATACTGTACAAAAGTTTACATGATTTTTCCCCCCTCACATAGGATCTCGCGATGTTGCCTAGACTGGCCTTGAACTCCTGGGCTCAAGGGATCCTCCTGCCTTGGTCTGTCATATAGCTGGGACTATAGGAATGTCCTCACATCCCCAGCAGAGAAAAGGTTTGACACAAGGCATGAACTGAATTGCCTTCAGTGTCAGGTACAAGCTCTAAGTTGTAAACAGAGAAGCTCTAAACAGAGAAGTCAGATCCATCCATAACCAAGAAGATCCTCACGTAATCAACCCTGAGGCAGCGAGAGGCTAAGTACAAGACAACAGCATCCTGAGAGAAGAGCATGGGAAGTTGTATATCTAGCTGTATTTAGGAACATCTTAAGGTAAAATATTACTAGAGGCGAGTTACTGGAAAGAAACTTTTTTTTCTGAGACAGGATCTTACTTACTATTACATAGCTGGGTGGCCGCCAACTTGCTAAGTAGCCCAGCCAGGGTTCAACTCCGCAACCCTACCTCAGCCTCTCAAGTACTACAACTACTGGTATGCACCATCACGCCTGGCACTGGGCTCCTTGAGACCATCTGCACATGACTTAGTACTGTCTTCAGTCAACCAGACACAAATGGATCACATATTCCAATTGTTAAAAATAATGCTTTCCCGCAACCCACATATTATTGCAGAAGTCACCTATGATATTTTGAAGTACATTATTTGGTCTTCATCCTCTTTCCTAAATCTTTAAAGTGGTACCTTTTTGTACGCTAATGAGCTGGCTAACAGCTGGCAGTCACTAGGAAGCTTCAGGATAAGGGATGGTTGCCTGAAGCACAAGGAACAATTATTTAGCCAGATTAGACTTTCCGTTCACAACCTAAGGTAGAGGAAGGAAGCTAAAGGTTAAGGTGATCATCAAGGGCCAATGATGTATGAAGCCTACAAAAATCCCAAAAGGGTGAGGTCCACCAGCTCCTGGATAGCTGAATACCCAGTGTTCTGGAAGGTGGCCATCAACAGGAGAGGGCATGGAAGCTGCATCCCCTCGCCCCCCACATTCTATGTTACATCCTCCATAATAAACCAATGAACACTGGTGTTTCCCTGAATTCTATGAGTCAGTGGAGGAAATTAACCAAACCTGTGGAAGAAGTTGTAGGAAACCCAATTTCTAGCTAGCTCATCAGAAGTAGAGGTAAAACCACGTGGTGCCTGTGCCTAGTATCTGAAGGGAATGGACAGTACTGGTGAATGAGCCTTCAGTCTGTGGGATCTGGTGCTATATTTCCTGAACTAGAGATCAAGATCCTATCTCAACAAAAAGACCCTTTCTCAAAAAAAAAAAAAAAAAAAAAAAAAAAAGAAGAAGGAAAAGTTGTTCCTATCCTCTTAGTTCCCTTAAGAACAGAGGGATTGTTTAATCTATGAGGAAAATATTCACATACTTAACCAAACCAGTCTTTTGTGTTGATGGTTGAGTAAGAGTATACAAGGAATGAATTCTCTTCTGCTTCTGAAAAGTGGACCCAATTTCTTTGGGGGGGGGGGATATTTATATTTTTATTATTCTAATTTGTCTTTTTTTTGAGACAGGTTGGTGTTAGATTCACTATGCAGTCCAGGCTGGCCTCAAACTGAGGGCAAGCCTCCTGCCTCAGTCTGGTTCCTCAGTGCCACCACGCCTGGCTAGATCAATTTCTCATCAGTGGGATGCAGTGTCATCTGAAGACTTGATGGGACAAAACAAAACTAACCTTGGAAAACCTGAGACACTACCCATATATAAGACCAGCAATCAAATTCTCTCTCACAAGCAAAAGGGAAAGGTCAGAGGTTCTAGCAAAGCGAAGGCAAAGGATCTCTTTTCTGCTCACCTCTCGGGACTAGGCCTCTTCCCATTTCCATGCACTTCCATGAGCAGCTCAGAGGACTCGGCAGGAGACGCGATGCTGGTGTTGAGCAGCAGGTGCTCGTGCTGGGCGAGGTACTGTGAGGGGGTCTGCTTGGCAGCCCGAGCGCAGTGCAGCAGTTCTCGCTGCAGCAGGGGAAGGTTGGCCTTCAAAAGAAAGGGCAGCTTTCCTGGTGCACAGCCCTTCACTCAAAGGCTCTCAACAAAGCAAGTAACACAAGTCAAAAGTGCTCCTCTCCAAGTCAGCTGCTCATCAGCCTCTTCAGTAAGGTGACAGCTATTATCCAGACTAGAAATCTTAGCTCGTTTCTGGCCCTAATCCCTTACAGATGCGTGGTAAGGGATTGCAGCCTAGTAGAGTCAGAGCTCAAACATGGTTTTTGAACATAACATTTTGAAAAAACAGTCTTGAAGATTTTGGTCAGTTAGAGAAAAAAACTGCTACTGCCTACATGGGAATAGTGGAAATTCACTCTTAATTCTACTATTACACAGCCTTCTTTCTGTTTTCTGAATACCATTACCATCTCTGACAGAAGAATTTAATCTTCAGGTTTTCTAGCAAGCTACCCTGGGATTCTGGGAACTGGGATTATCGAATGTGAAGACGAGTGTGTGTGTGGGGGGTGTACAGTTGGTAAAAGGAGAATACAGCACATACTGATATTCCTGCCGCCCCCTCCCACCCCACCCCAGACAGGGTCTTGCTCTGCATTCCAGGCTGGTCAGGAACTTGCTACGTAGCACAGGCTAGCCTCAAAAACACAGCAATCCTCCTGCCTCAGCCTCCCAAGTGCTGGAATTACAAGCCTGAGCCACCACACTTGTTTTACCATTTTTATTTTAAAAATTCAGACTTCTAGGGATAGAGCTTTAGCTCAGCAGTTAGTGCTTACTCAGCAAGCATAAGGGCCTGGGTTTGGTTCCCCAGCAGTACATAAACTATATAAAAGGCTTACCCTTGCTAGCCAGGCTGGCCTCAAACACAATGCAATCCTGCCTGTACCACTAGCCCAACTAGGAAATGTTCTTTTTTTTGGGAGGGGGGGCAGGGAGGGCTGAGTGGAAAAGAGACAGGGTCTTGTTCTGCAGTCCAGGATGGTCCCTGAACTCACTATGTATCCCAGGCTGGCCTTGACTACCTTAGCCTCCCAAACGCTGGGATTACAGACATGTGCCACCAGGCCCAATTTATGTGGTGCTGGGGAAATCAAACTCCCATGGCTTATGCTTTGCTAGCCAGGCACTCCCAACACTAACCACTGAGGTACACTCTCTGCCTAGATGTGCTCTTTCAGATTGCAACTTAAGGTGTGCAATTTTTAGGTACAAGGTAGGTGTTCCCAGAAGACAAGAGGGTAATATAGGACATTCTCTAGATAATCTCATCTTCAGCTAAAATCCCTTTTCATATCCTTAATCCTTACAGAACACTTCAACATCTCTGCCTGGTGTGTGGGGTTCTTCTCTGGGAACTCACCCACGGTCCACACTTTGACTGTGAATCCTGACCTAAATAAACTCTTACCCTTACTTTGCACTGGCCCAAGTTCACTGGCTCAGTGTGCCCAATACACATGATAATGCACATATAAAATTTATTTTCCCTCATTTCTCTTATTAAAAGAACATGAGAATTATATTTTCTCCCTAAATTTAAACGTACTGCAGGCGGAGCCCATAATAGAAGCCTTTATCTTCAGGGACAGATGAACAAGTAGAAGAGTCTTAATACATGCAAGTAGTCAGCACTTCACTGAGGGTTAATTTAGCAGGCACCATAATTAGTGATGGGTTTTAAAGCAAAAAATAAATTGACAAAACCCCAAATGCTAGCCAAAAAGCTGCCATAACAACCTACCTCATGCTGCTTTCCAAAATAACAGAGTTAAGAACAGAGAATTTGGAAAATATAAAATACTCAAGACTACTCTGTAATTGTCTTGTTGCAACTGTAAAAACTTACTGAACAAAATACTGCATCAGATATTTACATTTGTAAATGTCCTTTCATTAATAAATAATAAAAATGTGAATTCTTTTCCTTTTATTGAGACAGGATCTCTCATTCTAATCCAGGCTAGCCCTTAACTTATTCCATAGCCTGGTCTAGCCTTGAACTCATGTCTGTCTTCTTGCCTCCGCCACCCTAAATGTTAAGATTATAGGTGTGGGCTCATCTGGTTAGATTTTTTTCTTTTCTTTTCTGTTTTTGGGTACAGAGTCTCACTGAGGCTGGTCCCGAACTCACTTTGTAACCAGGCTGACCTTGCTCAGTAATCCTCCTGCCTCAGCCTCCTAAGTGCTGAACTTCAGGTGTGTGCCACTATGTCCCCTTTATGTGGTACCGGGGAATCAAACACAGGGCTTCACAGTACTTGCTAGGCAGGTGCTCTAATGCTACATTATTTCTCCAATGCTTTGACAGTTTTTATAGTTTTTATGTGCTGGGGAATCAAACTGAGGGTCTTTGTGCATGCTAGGCAAGTGCTTTTAACTACTGAGCTATACCCCCAACCCAAAAATTATTTTATACTGACACTAGTTTCAAAGTATTTCTTGATTCCACAGAATTATAAAAACAACAACCTGGTGGCTTTGACCTACATGTAGCATGGGCCAAGAAAGACTTAGTACTCTGGATGGGGCTGAAAAAGATCATGGGCTACTCTGAGCCGCGCAGCTCTATGCTGTTTGTTTAGAGCAGCAATGTGGTTTGTGCACCCTGGACCTGGACATCTTCCTGTGTGACTGCCATGTTCCAGTTCAAATCATTTGTATTTTTAAAATTTATTGTTTGCAGTGCTAAAGATGGTATGCACAATCTATGTAAGACTCTACTATTAAACAACATTCCCAACGCTTAAAACGTTTTAAAATACAGTACCAGTACTTTAATAAGATGACTAATCGTCTTTTTTTTTTTTTTTTTTTTTTTTGAGACAGGGTCTCACTGTGTAGCCCAGGCTGGCTTTGGACTCATGACAGTCCTCCTGCCTCAGCCTCCCAAGTGCTGGGATCACAGGCATGTGCCACCACACATGGCTTATGTGGTGCTGGGGAATCAAACTCGGGTACTTAGCACTTGACATAGTGCTTGCTAAGCAAGTGTTTTAACCACTGAGCCATTCCTCCAGCCCAAGATGACTGACCTTTTAACGCTGTAACATATTTTTAGGCAATGAAGGCAAGGTAAAAAGAGAGTATTTATTTGGCCAGGGTATGAGGCTTTCAGAGCCAAGAGGAAAAATTAATGATATTATGTAAGAGCTGAGCACAGAGGTATGTATCTGTAATTCCAGCACTTGAAGCAGAGGTAGGAGTATGTTGAATATGAGAGAAGCCTATGTAGTATGGCCTTGTAAAAAAAAAAAATCAAGAAAGAAAACAAATTTCCACAAATTTGTACTGACTAAATTCCACATAATAGTAATAATGGAGTATAGTTTTTACAGTATCAATCTATGACTAATAATAATAACCTCTGTAATACTAGCTACTGGGGTCTAAGGAAGAAGGATTCCAAGTGTGAAGTCAACGTGAGCATCACAGTGAGATCCTGTCTCGATATAAAATGAAGCTGGTGGACTATCAGGAGTTCAAGGCCAGCCTCAAGTACAAAGTGAGACCCAGTGACAAAAAGGCAATCAGCTGAAAAAAATGAGAGGCAGGGATGTAACAGACCTCCATGCTCCATGGGTTCAATCCCCAGTACCAGGAAAAAAAAAGAATGAAACTTGTTGGGGAATTAGGTACATAACACTCCCCTTAAATGGAGTTCAAGTTAGCCCTTCCTATCACCAATTCAACTTTAATAAGTGTTCATCTAAAAACCATTCTTTGCTCCATAAAACCATATTGTAGGCTAGATCTAGGTCATAGTTCACTCAACCTTTTCTAAAACAAACTGGTATCTGATTAGTCTTTTATTGCCTCTGTGTTGTTTCACAACTATAAGTTCTAGGTAATGGATAGGGGTAAAATAACTGTTGTCGATGGCCACACAATTAATTATATGCTTGTGTTGGACTGAATTCCCTTATCTGTTGTAGGAAAAGGTAGTTTCATTTGTATTTGTATAGCTGGATTTATACATGGGTCTGCTATTTAGATACCCTTTGACATCTTACTGAAATTCTGTTACTAGTCATGCACTGAAGAAAAACTTCACACCTTCATTTTTTATCTGTACAAGTCATATGTTACCTATTTTGGAAACTATTATTTAATCAGACAAAATAGTAACCTATCAGTGGCAAGCACTGCAGTCACTGCACTATTCCTGCACCCCAGCTTCCCACGTGAATGGCACGGCAGACACTGACTTTATGAAGTGACCAAGGTCACATCGTCAATAACGGACACATTACACCTGTGTCTCCTGTAGCATGCACTGATAACACTTTTTTATTTGGCCAAAAATGAATCACCTGTTTCTAATCATGAGAAAGCATCAAAATAAAAAACCAAAACAAAACCCTCAAGTTTATTTCATAAAAACGACTGTATTGTACTCTTCAAAAATGTGAAACATGAAAAGCTGAGAAAACATTTCAGATTCAAGTGAACTAGAGGAAAAACACCCAAATGAAAAGTCATCCTGGATTAGGTCAAGGATCGTGCTCCCATGGCTCCAGTTTTGTTTTGTTTTGTTTTGTTTTGTTTTTTGAGACGGGGTCTTGCTCTGAAGATTATGTAAAAATTTTAGGGAGCATTTAGCTGTAAGCAGAGAGACAGAGTGCGTACAAATGTAGGAGACAAGGTCGTGCACTGTCAAGACTGGTCCTGAACTCAACTATGTCTATGATGGCTTTGAACCCACAATCTTCCTGCCTCAGCCTCGCCTCAGCCTCCCAAGTGCCAGATTATAGGTATGTGCCACCATTTGCAACTTATGTGGTGCTGGGGAATTGAACTCAAGGCCTTGCAATTGCTAGGCAAGTGCTCTAACTGCTATGCTATTCCTCCAGCCCCCCTCAGCAATAAATTTTAAAACAAAAGGTCCTATATTAGGTAAACCCAAACTGTAAATGCCTCTCCTTTATCGGTAAGTCTTCTCACAGATAATCTTTACCCTCTGGCCATATGCAAAAGATTCAGGGACCAGTCACCCGCTCCAGCCACCACCCACTCCCAAGTCTCCTGTTCATGCCCCATTCCAAAGCCACTTCTTCTAAGCAATGCCAAGGCTGGAACAAGAACACAATTCAAGGCTCCTACAACGCCCAATACCTTAAGCCTGTCTGGGTCTTATTTGCAGCACTTCTTAACCAGTCTACAATAAAGCAAGGTATGAAGATGTGGCAAGTCAATCTGATTTTAACCACATGGCAGGGATCAGCAGGTCCCTAAGATAATCACACTCCATAGTTTTCACAAAATTACCTTGAGAAATGGAATCACAAAAGGACGAAGGGGGAAGTTTGTGGCCTCCTGGAGTTTGCAATGAAATTCTTCAATAGTCACTGTTGAGTTCTGAAAAGACAGGTAATAATGTTCTTCAATTTCCAAAACTGGACATTGACTCACAGACCTGAACCATTTTGTTGTTGTTATTGTTGTTGTGGGAGATCCTGAGCTCACTAGACAGGCCAGGCCAGCCTGAAACTCTCAAAAAAAATTCTCCTGCCTCAGCTTCCAGAGTCCTGGGATTACAGGCATATGATACAACACCCAGTTTATGCGGTGAACCCAAGGCCTTGTGCGTGCTAGACAAGAGCTTTACACTTTGAGCTACACATTCAGCCCCTAAATCCTTTCAAATCATAATGAAAACCATACCTTCAGGAGTATGACCAAAAACTCTGATCCCACTCAAAGAGAGAGAGAGAGAGAGAGAGAGAGAGAGAGAGAGAGAGAGAGAGAGAGAGATGGAGTTGCCAAGCTTAGTGGCATAAACCTGCAAACCTAGCACTCTCGAAGGCTGAAGCAGGAAGACTGCAATGCAAGCTTAACCTGTCTCAAAATCAAAATTAAAAACAGGCTGTGATGCAGCTCAGTGTGCAGGCCCTGGCCGGGTGCGTAGTGTGAAAAGAAAAAGCAAAGCTGGGCGAGGGCAGCACCTCAATGGTTAGAAGGCTTGCCTAGAAAGTGCCATGCCCTGGGTTTAATTTCCCAGCACCACATAAATCAGGAGCAGTGACACATGTCTACAATCCCAGAATTCAGGAGTTTGAGGCATAAGGACTGTCTTGAGGTTAAAGGCAGCCAGTGCACTTAATAATCTCAGGACCAGCCTGGCGAGTGAGGCAAGATCATGCCTCAAAAGAAAAAAGCAAACCAAAGCAAAGCTATGTGTACAATTTCAAACCAGGCTACTTTTAGTAAGCTTTTATTATTCTCAGAAAAGTTATTAGTATTTCTATATTCTTTAGGAAGTATAGTCTTTAAGCTAGCAACGAATTTCAATAGTAAGTAAACAAATAAAAATATTTTCTTTGAAGTTTTTATTTGTATTTCAAGTCCCTACAATACAATATAATATGGTAACAAATTAAAGCCAGGCATGGTGGCGCATGACGATAATCCCAGCATTCAGGAGAATTGCCGTGTACACAAGGCCAGCCCGGGCTATGTGTAAGTTCAAGCCAAACTTGGGCTACATGGCAAGTTTAAGGCCATCCTGTCAAGTAAATAAATAATGATTTGCCACACTTACATAGACTTTTCATAACCAGAAAGAGATTGTTTTCTTTGCAAATGAGCTTCTGCAATTTTAAAGCTTTGTTTTTTAAGCATAATCTCTACTTAATTTTCTGCTGGAACCTGCATAGTATTTTGGTATCTCTTTTGTTTTCTATTATGCTAAAACTCATTTTAGCATTTAAGTTAATTATATTAGTCTAGATCCAAGAGGACTTATTTCTATAGTACTTTATTATTTGACTAGAGGTTGAAGAGTTAGCTTAGTGGTGTTTGCCTAAGTTAGTGTAAGAACCTGGGTATCCTCCTTAGAACAAGATTAATAATAATAATAATAATAATAATAATAATAATAAAGTAGTAAAATTTGGCCAAAAAATAAGTTTAGCTGGGCTTGGTGGCACAGGCCTATAATCCCAGTATTCAGAAAGCTGAAGCAGGAGGATTGCTGTTAGTCTGAGGTCAGCCTGGGATACATAATGAGTTCAGGAACAGCCTGGTTACAGAGACAGAACCTTGTCTCAAATCAATCAATCAATCAATCAATCAAACCAAAATTTAAAAATCCAAGATTTTCCCTAAATGACCAGAGTGAGGGGTTCACAATGCCTAGATGATTCTTGCAAACAATATGGTTTATACTAAGTCCCAGTTTTCTTTTTGGGATGTGCCATACTTAAAGTGTCTATATGACCAGGCCTCATAAAAACCCTTGGAAATGCCAGATAAAGTGGCTCACACCTGTAATCTCAGCATTTGAAAAGTTTAGGAAGGAAGATCTCAAGTTTGAGTCCTACCTGAGCACCTTAGAGAGACACTATCAGATTAAGAATAAAAAGGGGGTGGGAGTGGGGATTTAGCTCAGTGGTAGAGCGCCTGCCTCCCAAGTACAAAGCCCTGGGTTTGGTCCTCAGCTCTAAACAATAAAAATCAAATAAAAAAACAAAAAATATAAAGAATAAAAAGGGAGAGAGATGTAGCTTAGTGCAAAGGGCCTGGGTTCAAGCTCCAGTACCACAAAACCAAACCATACAAAGCCTCAGGCAGTCTCTAAAAGGCTTCCCTGTAGAAAGGCTGCACACAGCTGCCTTACCATCCTTGTGCACGCCATGTAGCTGGTTGCAAGGGAAAGACAGCCTAAGTATGGTGGCTTGGATCTGGAGTATAATCCCAAAATCTCACATTCTTGTGGACACTGTGTACGGTTCAGAGGTGAGGCCAGTCTGGAAGGGGGAGAAGCTTGGGGATTAACCTGGAAGGGTGTATGCTAATTCTGCCCTTTCTCTCAGACTTCTCTCTGTTCCACCCTGCTGTGAGGATCTCTGCCTCCCGGCTAGGACTCTGGTTCTAGCTGTGGCCCCACCATGTGATTCCACCATTTTCCAGCTGCCCACCTGTAAAGGGAATGGGACCTTCTGAACTGTGAGCTAAAATAAATCTTTCCTCCCTAAGTTGTGCATGTCAGGTATTCTGTCCCAGCGACAAAAAAGTAACTAAGGCACTAAGGAAGGCTGTCCACGGGTTCTTCCAGACTCGGCCTATGCCTTTTTCCTTTATGATCTAGCTGTACGGCCTTACTATATACCTTTGTAATAAACCTTAGCTATGAGTACAACTACTTGTGAACTCTAATGAACCCTTCTACAACAAACCCAAAAATGGGCAGTGTTTGGGACTTTGATATTGCCGTAAATGCAAACAATGCAAATGTCAATCAAAAGACAAAAAGTGGTGGGTGTGGTGGTATACACCTGCAAGCATCAAAGTCTGAGTTCAGCTTGAGCTACTGACCAAGACCCTGTACCAAGATAATTTAAAAAGGTAGTTCACTGTAAAAGCCCTGGGTTCAAACCCTAGTGTGCGTGTGGGTGGTGGGGGCCCTGATTAAAAACAAAGCAAATAAGATCTTACTACTATTATTGTTATTATTATTATGAAAATAGTTTTGAACCTTTGTATCCTGGAGAAACTCTAGGGTCCCTTGTGACTTTAAAGACTAGTTCTTCCCAGTACTTGAGGACATTGCTGTGGGTCCAAGACTGCCTGGGATACATAGTGAGTTCAGGAGCAGCCTGATCTACAGAGCGACATCTTGTCTCAAAAAACAAAAACAAAAACCTGAAAACTTTACCCTGAAAGGCTAAGGCAGGAGGGTCTTAGGTTCAAGCTTCACCCTGTTTCAAAATTAAAAAAAAAAATTTTTAAAGGCTAGAGAAGGAGTTCAGTACAAAGAAAAAAAGAGGGAAAAAAAAGGCTAGTTTTGTGATTCATGGTTTTTTTTGTTTTGTTTTGTGAGACAGTGTCTTGCTCTATAATTTAGGATAGTCCTGAACTCAGAGCAATTCTCCTGCCTCAACCTCCCAAGTGCTGGGATTATAGACATGTGCTACCATACTCAGCTAGTATGTGATCCTGGGGGAATGACGGTTGGGAGGGGACATGACACTTCCTATGCAAGAGCTCTGTTCACTGAGCTGTGCCCCCTGGCCTAATTCATATTTTTACAACACATAAATGCTAACGTGCAGGTAGGAACACAGGGTGCTTCTATCAGGATAAACCTTGAAGTAACTGATATTAAAACAAAGAGAATATAGCAGCACTTCCCTTATAAGCCCAGACAGTCGAAACCTCATCCAACTGCCAGTGTTAGAAAGATCATTCATTTGTATCACAGGCTCAAGATGCTTGGTAAAATTATGTGTACCTTGGAAAGTCTATGGAAACAGTGTATGCTCGAGAAACTGAACAAGGTAGTCCCTTTGGTACTATTTAGTTATACCATAAAACTTAAAATTTTAAAATTACTTTGAAAATTAAAGTTGCTATTTCTCTATTTTCTTTGGTTTGTAAACAGTGTGCCAGGTACTGAATATATTAAGTTACTAAAAACCTTGCATTAACTTGGTTGGACCTTAGCAGGCCTACTGAAACCAATTTCAAAACAGATCCAAAGCTACTTATTAACTTTATTTATTGACTTATTTACTTACTTACTTGAGACAAGGTCTTGTTCTGTAGTCCAGGCTGGCTCAGAATACAGAACAATCCTCCTGCCTCAGCCTCCCACCAGGTATTGGGATTACAGGCATATGGTAACACATCCTTATGCGATGCTGAAGAAATGAATTCAAGGCCTTGAGCTTGCTAGGCAAGCACTCTAATCACTGTGCCATTCCCCTTGCCTCTATGTATTAACTAGAAGGTAAACATTTTCTTTTTTGACAAAGATTTCTATGAAATCTACAATTCCAGTTTAACAGAAGTTATAACTAACCTAGCCCATAGAATTGGCCACATTACTATAGTTTTAGGAGTAACAAATATCTACAATTTCTCTGCTGGCTCTGGGTATGAGCCATGTGTACAGGCAGCTGCTGACAACAGTGAGCTGTACTTACCACCAGTGCTAGAACAAGAGTCCGAACCTTCTCTCCAATCTCAGGTGAGATGTCATTGCCGAACTGCTGTAGAGTGGTGAGAAACCGCTTCAGCTTGCTGAGCTGCCGAGCACCACAAGTGGCTGGCAACTGTTGGTTTGTTAGTGCTGATGAAGTGGAAGAGGCAGGACCATTGCTGAATCTCTGTGGCGGGGAGGGGGCACCATTCAGGGTTGGAGGAGAATGGTTGATTCCATTGCTCACTACAAGAAAACCAGAAGGACAGCCTCAGTTTAAGTGCAGAACACAAGGCACTTTTGTTCATTTCTTTGTGTGTTTCCCTTATTTTATTTATTCTGACTTTTATAAATCATAACTTAAAAGATTATGTAAGACAGAATGCCAGGTAAAATGGGAGAACTGAATAAAAGGTAAATGTTAAAACAGAAGGTTACACAGGCCTAAAAATTTTACCCAGGAAGGCCAAGGCAGGAGGGTCTTGAGTTCAAGCTCCACCCTGTCTCAAAATCTAAAAAAAAAAAAAAAAAATTTAACAGGCTGGAGAGGGAGTTCAGTACAATGGCTTTGGACTCAATCCCCCATATGAAAAAACAAAGAAAGGAACAAAAAGCTGTGTTAATCAGTCATCTATTCAAGTTGTTCCATACGATACTCTCCTTCACTCACAACCCTTCTATCTTAGCCTCCTGAGTGCTGGGATTACAGCCATGCCTCCCCCCTGCCCAGATTACCTGGTGCTGGGGAATTAAATCCATGGCTTAACTGCACAGCTACGCCCACAGCCCCAAAGTCCTAACCTTTTCTACTTTAGAGTTTAACTGACTTTACAGACAGACACCTGAAAAAAGTACCAAAGGTGGGGCTGGAGAAATGACACAGCAGTTAAGGCACTTGCCTTACAAGGTCAAGGCCCTGAGTTTGATTCCCTAGCACCACATAAACTGGGCATGGTGGTGCATGCCCATAATCCCAGCACCTTGGAGGTGAAGGCAAGCACACTGTCCCAGGTCCAAGGCTAGGCTAGGCCACCTAGTGAGTTCAGGAGTATTCTGGGCTATAGAGTGAGAATCTGTCTCAAAAAAAAGAAAGAAAGAAAGAGAAAAAGAGAAAAAGAAAAGAAAATAAATAAAAAAAGAAGAAAAGAGAAAAGAAAAAAGCATCAAAGGCTAAATAAACAAAGTCGAAAACATGAACTCTAGTTCAACAGGACTGGCATGGTTACAAGCAGAGGAAGAGACACTGGGACATACACTCAAAGGAAAGGCCACATAAGGACCAACCACAAGCCTGAGGAAACAGGCTCAGGAGAACCGGTCTTGCCTACATGATGATCTTTGACTTTAAGTGTGCAGAAGAGTGGGAAAAAAACATAAGCTTTCCATGATACAGTATTTTATTATAGCGGCCTCAGCAAATTAATCGTAGTATTTGTATTCTCTTTTATAAAGAACTTTATGATGACAATCTTGGAACATTTTTAGAAACAGTTTTACAATGTAATAAACTTTTCAATCTTACGAAGCAAATAAAAGTTATTTTACCTTATCTGTCAAGGAATAAGAAAGTATTTAAATAACCATTTTTCTTTTCTTTTTGAGACCGGGTCTGGCTCTGTATCCTAGGCTAGCCCTGAACTCACTATGGAGCCCAGACTGGCCTGGAATTCATGGCAAACCTCCTGCCTCAGCCTCCATATGCTGGGATTAAGATGTATGCAAACATACCCAGCACATGTGGTGCTGGAGAAGTGAACCCAGGGCCATGAGCTTATCAGGCAAGAGCTTTAACCACTAGGCCCTTACTTTTCTAACTTAAATACAATTTCAGGGATTGTAAGCAACTTACAAATAGGCACGAAACAACCCTCCTTTCCTTCATCCATTCCTTTCTTTTCCAGTCCTGGGAACTGAACCCAGAGACTAAGTAACAACTGCATTCCCAGCCCTTTGTAATTTTTATTGTCAGACAGAATTTCACAAAGTTGCCCAGGCTGGACTTGAAATTTTGATCCTCTTGCTCCAGAGTCTCCCAGAGCGCTGGGATACAGGCCTGCACTGCCATGCCTGGCACACCTGCTACCTTGCAAGCAAGCCTACATTCCTTCCTTCCAGCCTTCTTCTAGTACTGGGGATTAAACCCAGGACACCAAGCTGTATTCCATCCTGGCTTTTTATATCTACCTTTTATTGGTATTTGAATAGCATTTTGAAAACAGTAACTACTACATGTGGAAATTTAGTGGAAATAAGTCATAGGTACAAATGTCACTTTGAACCATAAACCCACATAATTAATGCTCTCTCACATGCTGTAGGAGTAAAGGACACTGGCCTCGGCCCTCCAGAGCTTATTGGTGGGAGGGGTGCCATGACGGGAGGTGAGGCTCTTGACTGTATCTTCACTTCCACAGGCGATCCAGGCATTGCTGGCACCCTTTTCTCAGAACCAACTGCAGAAAATAAAGATATGGAGGTCAGGGTTTTCTGGAGGGTAATAAAAAGAAGAAAAATTTGAAATGCCAACATATTTTTCTGGAAAACTGACAAGTTAAGGATTAGTATAATGAACAGAACACTGGATTTTTTTTTTCTTTTTTCCTGAGACAGGGCCTTGCTATGCAATCCAGTCTGGTCTTGAACTCACTATGTAGCCCCAGCTGGGCTCAAACTCACAGCAATCCTCCTGCCTCAGCTTCCTGAGTGCTGGGATTACAGGTATGTGCCACCATGTCTAGTATACGTGGTGCTCGGGAATCAACTGGGGGCCTTGCACTGCTGTGTTATTCCTCCAGCCCACGACATATACTACTAGAAGGGTTGATTCTAACTTAAGTACCATCTAACTCCTGGGAATAACCCATAATAAGCAGCTGTTTGCTAACATTAAATGACAACAAAATTCCAAAAGAAGACAAACTTGATATTAAAATTGGATCTTAGCTCATATGAAAAAGCCTTGGCATGATAAAATAGTATTTAAATATCTTTAAGAAATTACTTTTCATTGGACTGCATAGTATGCACCTACAGTTCCAGTTACTTAGGAGGCTGAGGCACTTAAGGCCAGTCTGGGCAACATGGATGGCTTCAAACTCGGTGTGTAGAGCTGGAGAAAGAACACAGCATTTAGACTGCTTGCCTAGCAAGTGCAAGGCCCTGAGTCTGATTGTCTAGCATCACATAAATTGACCATGGTGGCACACGCCTTTAATCCCTGCACTCAGGATGCTGAGACAGGAAGATTGCCGTGAATTTGAGGCCAGCAGAGACTCCATAGTGAGCTCAGGACCAGCCTGGACTACAGAGCAAGATCCTATCTCAAAAAAGAAAAAAAAAAAAAGAAAGAAAGAAAGAAAGAAAAAAGAAAAAAAAAGAAAAAAAACTCAACTTACTATGTAGCCTAGGTTGGCCTCAAACTCACAATCCTCCTGAATGCCAGGATTGTAGGCATGTGCCATCACAATCACCCTTCGCTCTGAGCTACATCCTCAGCAACTCCCTTTTTTGTATTGTTTATTTGAGACAGGTCTTGCTAAATTGCTAAATTGCCCAAGGTGGGCTCAAACTTGAGATTCTTCAGCCCTAGACTCCCCAAGTGCTGGAATTACTGGCCTGTGCCACCAGGCCTGGCTCAAAAAAAAAAAAAAAATCTTCTTAAAGAAGTTTTTCCCCAGTTAAAGAGAACATCTTACATAACTGATTGGCAATAGGTTCACTTTGAATTGAGCTACATTCCTCTAAGTAATTTCCAAGCTTTTTCTCTAAGTACCACCTATTCAACCTGTAGTAAGTGCTTAAGTCAGTCAGTCCATCAGTCTATCAGTCTTCCTATCTATGTCTATTTGAAATAGGGTCATGCTCTATAGTCCAGGCTGGTCCTGAACTTCCTAGGTAGTCCAGAATGGTCTTGAACACCCAGCAATTCTCCTGCCTCAGCCTCTAGAGTGCTGGGATTACAAGTGTGCACCACTATGCCTGGTTTATGTGGTGCTAGGGGAATTGAACCCAGGGCCTTGTGCTTGCTATGCAAGTGCTTTAACTGCTAAACTATGCACCAAACCCGCTGAGTTCAATTTAAAGTGCAAGGAATAGGAAGCAAAGATTTGAATGAGAAAGTTAAGTCAAAACTTTCCTGCTGTGAAGTCACAGATATAAAGCTAACGTACGTGTGAGTAATTACAGGACCATCAGGGCTCTACTTTGAATGTGGCAGAACTTTGCACATTCACGGGACCCTGTCTAAGCAGCCCCGAATATCATCTTTACGTTTCAGTATGCAGTAACTACAATTTTGGAAAAAGCTATAATGAGTGAAGAAAGTCAAGGAAGCCATGTCCCCAAGTTACAAACCCCCTGGAAAGAAAAGAAAGTGCAGTATTTTGAAAACCAGGTGTGCAAACACTGGCAGCTCTTGCCATCTCTGCTCAGGACACAGCCTTTGTGAGTCGAATGGCTGTCCTGACTGATCAGTGAACTAATGAGCTGTTGCACTTGCCTCTTTCTCCCTGACAGTGTTTTCTCAATGCCCTTCAGAGAACAGCTGACACATTTCCAGCTCTTCCATCTGCGGCCCAGTTTTCTGGGGCTGAGGGGAGGAAAGAGCTGACAGTTGTCTCGTGCGCTCTGTGGGTGTATACACCGCAACAACCTGAAGGGGCCTTTCTTCAGGCCACCTGCCTGTAAGGCAAGGATGCCAGCGGCCTGGGGAGGGCTCAGAAATGACGTGTGATTTACCATTCAGCATTTGGCAGGATGAAACTGTGGCACAGCCCAAAGGCAGAACACGGAACTGTCCATTCTTACCAAATGAAAGCCTAGGCGGTGGGCAAACCCAGCCTCGAGAATACTGTCACAGGATACTACCCACCTCTGGCTCACTTCACTGCCCACCAACCTGCCACACCAATACTGATCCTTGTTTTTTAAACGATAATACAGTGGGAGAAGCACAGTTATGGGACCTGCGGGATATGGAGAGAATCATTTGTCTGTTGCTCTTGACCTTCATGAATTTTGGGAACTGATTTCACCTTTCTGGGATTTATTTTTCAAGAGATGTTAAATGAGTGATGTAACAAGAACTACCTGGCAGGAAAAAGAGGAAGTTGAGAGGCAGTAACTTGACTTATACAAGACATGAGGAAAGTGAGGACTGCTGGGACATAGAAATCCTAGTGTAAATCCTGGGTCTGCCACGCACACCAGGCATGTGACTATGTTCAAGTTAATGTTAACATATTTCCTATGAGAAAGGAATACACCATCTAATTTCAGAGATGCCATAGGCAATGACTCAAAATTTAACAGTCACACACATACACAAAAGAACTAACATTTGCGAAAAGCAACAAGTACAATGGAAGGTATCATTTGTTAGAGGTCAAGTGACAAGAAAGCATTTCACGGCATGGGAGAGCTAGTCAGGCTGCATATGACCTGACCAGTTCAACAGATGAGCACAGGATGGGAAGGGCACATCCAAAGCAGGCACTTCCACTCCGGAGTCAGAGGAGTAGAATCACTCCCTATAGGGAGATAGCTATGACATGCCTTTATGTCATTGCGGTTAATGGTGACTTCTAAACTTTTGTTTTTGAGACAAGGTCATGCTATGCCGCTCAGGCTGGTCTCGAAGTCACTATGTAGCCCTGGCTACCTCTGAACTCTTGATCTTTCTGCTCAAGCCTCCTGAAGGCAGGAATAATAGATGTGGCTCACCAACTGTGCCCAGCCTCCTTCTGAAGCTATGTTTACATGTCATATTGCAGCTAGACCCTGGGAAGAACTAATCACATCTTGACTACTTTTCAATCCCAGGGAACCTTAAAGTATGAGAAGAAAATCCTTTTGTCCCAAGTGCAACTTGATCCCATGAAACCACTGCGTGAACTATCCAACAACCGGTCTTTGGTCACAAGGAGTTATTAAGTATAGCTCAATGGTAAAGCAATTACTTACACGCATGAGAACCTGAGTTTGATCTGCAGCACTGGAGAACAACACAAAACATAACTATCACTACACAGAGAATAGTACTTGGTCACAGAAAGCCAAAACAATCATTAGATTTTGTAGCCCAGGTTGGCCTTTATCTCATGGCAATCCTCCTGCCTCAGCTTCATGAGTACTAGGACTATAGGCATGTGCCACCGTGCCCAGGTTACGTGGTGGTGGGGAATTGAACTCAGGGCCTTGGACTTGCTAGGCAAGTGCTCTAACTGCTATGCTATTCCTTCAGCCCCAATAATCCTTAGTTTCATCATAAATTCTCAACTCAATTCTGAATATAGGTTCAAGGTCTCTGACAATGAGTTTTTACTGGATTACTTTGAAGATACAGAGATACATAATCATTTTATCTGGTTTTTTTTTCTCCTCAAGCCCTGGGGCTGCTTGCATACACAAATTAGTTGGCATGGAAGTGCACATAGAAGTTCAATCAGGATGAATGCCTGACATACAGACATCATGAGTTCAGGACCAGCATGGACTACAGTGAGACACTGTCTCAAAAAAAATAAAGTAAAACAAAAAAGAAGAAAAAGAAATACAAATGATAATGTATCACACTCAGCAACAAGAATAAATGTCACAATGTATCAGGCTAAATGACAGATGCCAGATACAAAAAAAATAATAATAAGGTTGCATACTATAGTATCCCATTTATGTGAAACTTCAAGGCAAGACAAAGCTAGTTGAAGAAAGCAGACAGAAAGGGGCTGGAGGAATGGCTCAGTGGTTAAAGCACTTGCCCAGCAAGCGCTAAGTATCTGACCTCGATTCCTCAGCACCACATACATAAACTGGGAATGGTGGCACATGCTTATTATAATCCCAGCACTTGGGAGGCTGAGGCAGAAAAATTGCCATGACTCCAAGGCTATCCTGGGCTCCATAGTGAGTTCAGGACTAGCCTGGGCTACAGAGTGAGACCCTGTCTCAAAAATAAATAAATAAATAAATAAAAAGAAAGAAAGAAAGAAAGAAAGGCAGGCAGAAATTGATGTAAAGAGACATGTTAGGAGGCACGCTAAATATTTTTATGGCCAGCTGGGGTCATAGCTCAGCAGTTCAACTGCTTATCTAGCACGTGCAAGGTTCTGGATTCCTGGGTTCAATTCCCCTGCACTACATAAACTGGACACAGTGGAGCATGCCTATGACCTCAACACTCAGGAGGCTGAGGCGGGAGGATTGCCCAAGTTTGAGCCAGCCTGGGCTACCAAGTAAATTCAGAACCAGCCTGGACTACAGAGAGAGGATCTGTTTTTTTTTTAAATTCTATTTTCAGTCATAATGGTGGTACATAATTATCATACATACACAGCCAGAATTTAAGCTACAATCATAAATAGGTAAATTTTATTGTATATGAATTGTACCATAATGAAGCAAATAAAAATATTTATTAACCAGGAGCTGGAGGAATAGCAAAGCAGGTAGAGCACTTGCCTGGCAAGGTCAAGGCCCAGAGATCTATTTCCTCCTTTGGCACCACATATAAACAAGCATGGTGGTACACAACTGTAATCAAAACAATCAGGAGGCTGAGGGACAGAACGACTGCTTATGAGTTCGAGAGCAGCCTGGACCATAGAGTGAGTTAGGATCAGCTTGCAGACAGCCATGACCCTGTCTCCAAAAATGGAGAGAAAATAAACCAAACCCAAGTACATGTACACACACACACACGTACACACACATATACACACACAGTGGATACAGAGAGAGGGGGGAGACAGAGAGAAAGAGAAAGAGAGAGAGACTGAGTCAGAGTCTTGGGGGCATAGCTTAGTGGCTACAGTACTTACTTGCTTAGCATGGGTAGGGGTGCAGAATTCAGCAGGGTGTGGTGACACATGCCTGTAATCCCAGCATGCAGGTGGACTGCCTTGAATTCAAGGCCAGCCTAGGCTACGCAGTGAGTGTAAGACCAGTGTGGAGTACAGAGCTAGCCCTTGTTTCAAACCAAACCAAACCAAATGCTAACACAGTGACTAAAAGAGAGCAGCTGGGTTTTCGGGACAGGAGGGAACCTGGTGTCAAGGAAAAGAGTCTTACAGCTAGGCTGAAGGCACTATAATTAAATTTTAAAAACATGCAAAAATATACGTAAGATATTTAGGTTATTACAATGGTAAGACCCATGGTTAATAAACTTTTTTATACCTATTTAGTACTGAAAGTTTTGTCAAGAACATACTTAGGAAGAATACATTCTTTTTAACAAAGTATACAGAAACATGTAAGAGACTGTACACATGTCTTTGAAGCTTGAGAAAAATACAGTATCTACAATACCTTAGGCCAGATGAAACAATCAATTTAACATAAAATTTTCCTTCATCCCTCCATTTTAGACTATCTCTTGGCTGAAACTGAGAAACAGTGAATCTAAAAAGCTTGCTTTCTACGAAGATAAGATGAACAGGGTAGTTTGGGATGGAGGAATAGAACAGTCGTTAGAACACATGCCTACCAATCACAAGGCCCTGTTCGATTCCTCAGCAACACATAAAGCCTGGCATGGTAGTGCACACCTGTAATCCCAGTACTCAGGAGGCTGAGGCAGCAGGACTGCTGTGAATTCAAGGCCAGCCTGAGCTACAAAGTGAGTTCAGGACCAGCTTGGACTACAGAGTAAGACCCTGTCTCAAAAAAAAAAAAAGCAAAAAACAAAAAACAAAAACAAAAAACAGAGGAGAGAAAAAAGAAAGGGGAAAAAAGCAGTTTGGCAAATGAGATTCTAGCGCAGCTGGAGATTTATGTGCTTGAAGCGTCAAAGGCAGGCTACTTTCTGGAAGAAAGACTGAGCATGAAAGAAAAGAAACTAAATGATATGCCTGGATTCTGATTCTTCTGCTAATTTATCAGCCACTGTTGAACCCTACTGGACAAGTGTGCACAGAGCTTTCTTCTCATCTATGACATAATGTCAAGGAAAGGCAGGTAAAGTAACTGAAGTAAAGATGACAGGGGTGCATGAGATCATTAAAGCATAAGATGTGATTACCAGCGAGCTACGAGGAACACACCAACCACTACCATGCCCCTGTGTGTGCAGAGTAACCAGGGGTCTCTCCCAACTGATGATTTTAACACTGAAAGACACATAGTAATCGTCTTGCCTACATCAAAATCTTGTTGATAACCTTATTAGAAATAATACAGTTATCTAGCCCAACTGTACACCATCTTTTTCAAATCTCCAAGTTACTATTTCTCACATGAACAGAAAGACTTAAATAATATTTGATAAGCATCTTGCCTTCTCATGGAGCCTATCCCCACAAACTCACTGAATCTCGGTCTCTTAATAGCCAAACATACACTGCCAAAAGCCAGAGAACCCAGAGAATCTGACTGTCAGAAAATCAGCTACTAGACTTTTTTCTTCTTTTTAGAAAAAGGGAGAAATGTTGGGCTAGGGTCATACCTAGCATAGTGATTAAGAGTGCTTATCTAGCAAGTATGAGGTCCTGGAGCTGTTTTTTCCTATCCCTCCCCCATTTTTATTAATATATATGCAATACATAACATTTACAATGAACTTGAGTATTTTGTGCATATACATTTCACATTAATATTTTGAACCCTTCCTCTCCCCAATTTCTGGCTCTCCCACACCCTCCCCAATACCCGAAACTCCCACTATCACACTCATTTGGTTCTGTATAAAGTCTGTGTTCTGGGTTTCCCAAATCAGAGAAACCATTCAATATTTAGTGTATTTAATCTTTTACATCTGACTCACTTCACCACTCAAATAACCACTCTGTAGCTCAGCTTCCCACCCCCAGAATGGGTCGCAGTGGCCATATCGTGATGCCTCTTCTCTGGGTCCAACAGAGCCCTTTATTGGGGTAATTTGCCGAAAGTTCTTTTTTCCTGTATCTTACTGTATCTTTGTTGAGATTCTTTAATGTGGCCTCACCCACCTGTCTACCTAAGAAGAGAACTGTAACAATGAAAAGCATAAGGCTAGAAACTGAGAAAGAAAAAAAAGAGAAGTTAAATTTCAAATTCCATAGCTGGGTACTGAATGTTTGTACACTCAAAAGACATTCAGGTTGTCATTGCATTAACCTGGTTTTTTAGTATAAATTTATATCCAAGACCAAATAAGTGAATCATTACATTAAATGAGCTTAAGTCTATCGAACTGCTACATTAAATGAACTTAAATCTGTATCACATAAATAATAATTATGGGGAAGATTCACAGATTTTTATGAGACAGTTGGTACTGTTTTAGAAGCATACCAATCTATTTGTATTTTCTCCAATGCTGGAGGCAACTGATAAACCTTTTTCCCTTTTTTTCTTTTTTTGAGACAGGGTCTAGCTGTGTACTCCAGACTGGCTTTGAACTCACAGCAGTCCTCCTGCCTCAGCCTCCTGAGTGCTGGGATTACAGGTGTGCACCACCACACCCAGCTTCTGTTGTGCGGGGGAATCAACTCAGGGACTTGAGCTTGGTAGGCAAGTGTTTTTAATCACTGAGCTTTTCTTCTACCCCCTCATTGCTAATTAATGGAGTTCCTAAGATTCAAACTCAGGTGCTTGTGGTATAGGCCACTGATATATCTGTGTTAAAATGTCTCTAGAATACAGAACCTTCTAGAGCAAAGGCTTCAGTAAATCCTGACAGTACAACTCGAAAATACATCCCTTTTCCCATCTGCACAGGTAGGTAGTACGTCAGCCACTGTCACCTATAACTGAACTTCAGCAACTGCTCATTTTTTGTGCTCCTGATGCGACCCTCCAATACATTCTTCACGTAGCAGCAAAAGCCCTGACTAAAAAACCTAAAGTACATCCTGCTGCAGGCCTATTTAATTCCTACTAATGGCTTCCCACTGCTCTTACAACAAAACACCAACCTGTCAGCTTAGCTTAGATACCATGAACTACTCAGCAGCGCTCACAGTACCATCTGGGGACTGACAAAGTTTCTAGAAACCCCTTGGGGGTAGTGAGAAGAAAAGGAGAAGTCAAAACAAAACAATTTTCATAACCATAATAACAGGTTATGTGACTTCTTTTTCTTACTCTTTCACGAATGCACTCTGGCTTTTTCTAGAGACTGCATGATAAGCGACCTCATGAGACAAAGGTGTAGAAACAGCTGCCAGGATCCAGCTCTCTTCTATTAAGGCAACCACTGAAGAGACAGAATTATAAAATAGTACACAGTACCACTTTTGTTAAGTGTCTGCTATTAAATTTTCCCAAAAAAGTTAATTTTAAACGTTTTCTAAAATTTAAAACGGGAGGGTGTTTTGTAGACATGGTCTTGCCTCTGCAGTCCAGGCTGGCATCAAACTCATAGCAATCCCTTCTGCCTCAGCTTCCCCAGTGCTGGGGGGTGGGGAGGGGGAGAGAGAGAGAGAGAGAGAGAGAGAGAGAGAGAGAGAGAGAGAGAGAGAGAGAGAGAGCGCAAAGGGATCCTGAAAACAAGGACCAAGGAGAGCTGCTGAAATCAGGATCTAGCCTGTCAGTCCTGCTACCCTCTCTCTATTTCGAACCACGTAATACTCTTTATATACACCATGAGAACCTCCGCTGAAGTTCCCCAGCTCAGACTATTTCTTCTCCCCAGAATGGCCTATTCCCAATTCTCCCAAGAGTTCATGGCTAGCCCTTTACCTCTCAGGTGGCAGATCAAATGTCAATTACTGGAGAGGGAATCTAATCTTCTCCAGCTAAATTTGTTTTCCAATTTTTCTACCAGACTAGTCAAAGATTTTTTTTTTTAACCAGTCTATCCCATTGATGATATGACGATCTCAAGTTCAAGCCTACTCTGGGTAGCACAGCAACTGCGACTCAAGTGTTTCAAAATCCGAAACAAAAAATGAGCTGTCACGAAGCTAAGGATGAAGCCCCAGGTTCCATCCTCAGACAGACGGGGAGGGGGGGGGGGAGAGAGAGAGAGAGAGAGAGAGAGAGAGAGAGAGAGAAGAGAGGAGAGACACACACACACCACCACCACCACCACCACTACCACCACCCGCTCCCCACCTTACTGTATTCTCTTTTGCTCTTTAGACCAGCCTTTGTGGTCCTTGGGTTGGTAATATCTGCTACTCTCTTGTACCCAAGAATAAGTTTCATACCTTACTGAGGAGGGGTTCCTGTAAGTCATTCTATGTTGACACTGATTCTATTTCCTAAAACTATCCTGGCATATTTAAATTGTTCTCAGGTTCTAATATGTTGGTCCTGTTTTAATCATCTGTCACTGTACCGAGGATACTGCAACCAAGGGTATTTTGATGATTATTGGGTAATGAACAAGGAAAAATGATATAAAAGACAATTATGCTTTTTCAAAAAATACTGCTAGGAAAACCAGGTATCTATATGTTCGATAGAGTGAGCCTTCCTACAGAATATTCATGAAGATTACCTCAGCAGGGCCCGTGATCCTAAATGGAATACCTACAACTGAAGCTGTTTGGTCTGGTTTTGAGACAGGGTCTCACTCTATACTCCAGGCTGATCATGAGGTCACTATGTACCCAAGACTGGCCTGAAATTCTCGGCAATCCTCCTGCCTCAGCCAACTAAATGCTGGGATTACAGGCATATGCCACTATGCCAAGCTACTATGTGGTACCAGGAATCAAACTCAGGGCCTTGTGCTGGCTTGGCACAGCCAGTGCCCTCACAGCTGAGCTATCCCTCCAGCCCTGGTGGCAGTATATGAACAATGAACACTACACACAAAATGATTATGACAGTAAATGTTACAAATTAATAAATTTTGTTATATACATTTTAGCACAGTAAAAAAACTGATAAAAAAAGGAAGATTGTAAGTTCAAGCCTGATCTGCGCAACTTAGTTTTCCTGCTTTGTTTTTTGTTTTGTTTTGTTTTCCTGTTACTGAGACAAGGTCTTGCCCTGTAATCCAGGCTGATCCAGAACTCACTATATAGCAATCCTCCTACCTCAGCCTCCTAAGCCTGAACAACTTAGTGAGACAAAATACAAAATGTGCTGGGGGTGGGTGCTAGAGGAATAACATAGTGGTGGAGGGCTCTGGGTTTGATTCCCTAGTGTCACATGAGCCAGGCATGGTGATGTATACCTGTAATCCCAGCACTTGGGACGCTGAGGCAGCAGAATTGCAGAGTGCTCAAGGCCAGCCTGGTCTCCATAGTGAGTTTGGGACCAGTCTGGACTACAGAGCAAAACATCCTAGGGAGGGAGGGACGGGAAAAAAGAAAAAGAAAGCAGCTAGATACAGTGGCACGTGCTTGAAATTCCTGCATAATACAAAGATCCTGGGTTCAATCTCCAGTACCCCCACATACACACACCTAAAATTTATCAATATAAAAGCTCCACCTAGTTCCTACTATTTGAAAAACTGAGTAGATACATCCCTCAGGCTTAAGACTGGCCAAACAGTTCAGCAGCTCCAGCTTTGGGGTAGAGAACCACAAAAACTCTGACCTCAGAGCAGCAGAGACCAAAGAAACGTCTCTCTCCCATAATGAGAATCACCTGAACAACATCCCTGACTGCCTAATGGCTTCTGCTAGGCAACTTCTGCCACTAAGGGCTTCGCCTAGCTGCAAAGATAGCACAATACCACTGCCAGCTATCCGGGAACTGGTTCTTGGCAATGGTCACCAACTGGTGGAAAACAATCTTCATCATGTCTAATCAAAAGACAAGTGGTTGTGTGAACCCACCAAACCTCATACTCTACTGCATGAACACAGCTTAGAGGAGCCAGGGCAGCAACGAAGCTGTTTGACTCCATCTGTTTTTTGTTGTACCTGTTTTGTTTTGGTGCTGCTGAGGAATAAACCCAGGCCTCTACAATCAGCTGCATCCAGGACCATTTTTTAACAATAATTTCGAGACAAAATGTGCCTAAGTAAATTGAGCTCAAATGTGGCAATTCTCCTGCCTCAGCCTCTGAGAGTGCTGGAATTACGGACTATCTGGTCACTTGCTCACTCTTTTTTCCTTCCTTCCTTCCTTGCTTTCTTTGGGATCAAGCAAAGAACCTAGGCACTGAACTGTATAACCAGCCCATTTCTGATTTATTTTCAAACAGGTCTCTCCAAATTGCTAAATTGACCAGGCTGAGCTTGAATTTATGATCCTCTTGTCTCTACTTCCCACAGGACTGGGATTATAGGCCTGCACCGGCCAATCTGGATTCTAGAGTGTACAAACCTTCTGTGGGTAGAAATGAGGACTGAAAAGAAAACTTGCCCTGGGTTTGATCATTTAGGTATTTTCTTTGTTTTCCCACTATTTTTATTAATATACAAATGAAATACATAGTATTTACAATGAATTTGGGTGTTTCGTACATCTATGTATCACATCTCATTTAGATATTTTCTGTTGGGTTGCTGGAGAAATCATGATGCATTTTTGCAACAGATGGTGCTGGTTAGCTCATTTTTGGAAGTACCAGAGTCAGTCGCACTAATGTTATTATTACTATGTCATTTGTCCACTGACAGTTCTAGCTTCATTCGGGGGTGGGGGGAGGAACTGAGCCATTTGGTTGATCTTTGAGCTTGTAGATATTTTTACAAGAGTTAAAGATTAAAGACCAAACTGCATTTTCGATAAATTTTGTTATTTTATGTCCATAAAGGAGTAACACGCATCAGGCTTGTGAAAAGTTGAACACAGTTTATGTTGATAATGCTCTGCAAGGATAACAGTGCCAGCAATGGGTCATGAAATTCTGTGCTGGTCATTTTGACACCCCTTGGGCAGAGATGGCCACTGAGATGACGACAAAACAAATGTGGCACTGATCGACTCAAAGCCACATTACAGACATGAGAGACTGCAGAAACAGTGACTATCTGTCATTCAAGAGTTCAACACCAGAAGAACCTGGTATATATGCTCACTACCGATGAGGAAAGTGATCCTTTTCTGAAGTGACTGGTAACTGGAGAGGGAAAGTAAATTGTTTACAACAATATGGTATGCAAAGAGTCTTGATCCAGACACAATGATTCTCCCCAACATCAAAAGCAGACATTCATCAGAGAAAGGTTATGTTCTCATTGTGGTACGATTTTAAAGGTACCTGTATTTTTAAAGCTCCTACCAAGGATCCCAACCATCAATTGGAATGTGTACTGTCGGCAACTGGATGGTTTAATGAACCCGTCTCCCAGCAATGCCAAAGCTTGGTAAGGAGTTGGGTTCCACTATGGCAAGGCAAGACCACATTTAAGTTTTACTGGATGGAGTGTGGATGGGGTATGTTGCCACATCCACCTGTACTTGCACCATCAGACTTTTACTCATTTTTCTCTCTTCAAGACTACCATGTATTGAAGCAACGCACTTGGGATCCCCTCCCAAAAAACTTCCTGTAGGGTATAAATGATCAATTCACACGAAGCTGTAACTCAGCACCTTGTTCAGTCTTCCGCCACAAAAGACAAGTCTGTCTTTAAATTGTGCAGACTGGGGCAGGAGGAACAACACAGCGGTTAAAGCACTTCCCTAGAAAGTGCAAGGCCCTGATTCAATTCCCCAGCACCACATAAATCAATCAGGGCATGATGGCGCACTCCTGTAAACCCGGCGCTTGGGAGGCTGAGGCAGAAGGACTGCCCTGAGTCCAAGGCAGCCTGTGCTCCATAGTGAGTTCAGGGCCAGCCAAGGCTACAGAGCAAGACTGTCTCAAGAGAAAAGAAAAAGAAAACTGTAGTCAATATGTATGTAAGGTAAAGATTCTTGTTCTTTTTCTGCTTATGGTATTGGGAATTGATTATAGGAGCTTTACTCTGAGCTACATCCTAGCCCTCTTTTTTGTGGTTTATTTGAGACAGGGTCTCACTAAAATGCTAAAATGCTGGGGGGTGGGAGTTGAATTTATAATCCTCCTGCTTTAGCCTCCCAAAGAGCTGAGGTTACAGGCTACCCCACTGGACCTGGCTACAGCAAATTGTATGATGTCACAGAAAGAAGTCCAGCTTAGTGATATCAGTCTACAATCCCAGCACTCTGGGAGGCTGAAGCAGGTTGATCAAAACCTGGAACCCAGCCAGGGCAATTTTAACATCCTAGTTGTGACCCTATCTCAAAAGTCAAAAATAAAAGGCTAAGGATGTAGCTCACTGTGAAGATCCTGGGCTCAATAACTAGTACTACCATATAAACAGATAGGTGGATACTCAAAGCTAAAACAAGACTAATAATGTATACTTAAAGGCTCTGGGTTCGATTCCTCAGCACCACACAAACTGGGAATAGTGGTATATATCTATAATATCAGCACTCAGGAGGCTAAGGCAAGAGGTTGCTGTGTGTTCCAGGCCAGCCTGGGCTCCATATTGAGTTCAGGACTGGCCTACACTACAGGGTGAGACCCTGTCTCAAAAAAAAAAAAAAAAAAAAAAAAAAAAAAAAAAAAAAAAAAAAAAAAAAAAAAAAGTAGTAATAAGTAAAAAGGGTTGTTTGAAAAGTACCAGCTATGTTTCTAGCCTTCATGGTGGTCATGGTTTCATAGGTACATATGTAACTGAAACATTGGATAGCTTTAGCTTTTTAAGTCACTTATAAAGGCTTTTAAAAATAAAATAGTTCTGGGTTGGAGGAATAGCACAACAGTTAGATTGCTCGCCTAGCAAGTACAAGGCCCTGGGTTTGATTCTCTAGCACCTGGAGTGGTGGTGGTATATGCCTGTAATCCCAGCACTCTGGAGACTAAGGCAGAATTGATCTGTGTTAAAGGCCAGCCTGGGCTACACAAGGAATTCAGCACCAATCTAGACTACAAAGCAAGATCCTGTTAATAAAATAAAAACTTCTGTCACTCTGTACTATACTGAGTTGAGAGTTTCAATCTATCTCTTTCAATGGCAAGATTCAATGATTCTACATTTTGTTTCCAGTATTGGGGATTGAACCCAGGAAGTCTGATTCTGCATTCTTTTTCTGTTTATTTTTAATGATTCTACATTCTTGACTACCAAAAATTCTAAAGCATTTTAAACTATATTAATGAAACAATGTTTAGAACAAATGGTCCAGATGTGAACATCTGGCTCTCATTTGCCCCAGGACAGAAATCGTGAGTTAAGATTAATGAATGGGTTTAAATGCCAGAATGGCCCAGACATAACAAGTCAAGATGAAATGCATGTAAAATGATTCACCTTTCCATTTTGGAAACACTCAAAATGTTTTCTATACAGGCCAACACTCAGAAACAAGAAGGGGAAGAAAGGAAGCTGATTTTAATCATCAAAGGCGAAGAGTATGACATTTAAGTAGTAGGTTTAATTTAGGAAAAGTCAATGTTTTTTGAGACAGGCTTCTCCTGCGCCAGCTTCCCAAGTGCTGGGATTACAGGCTGGCACCACCACGCCTAACTAATTTTTCCCCACTATTTTTATTAATATACAAGTGTAATACATATTATTTACAATGAATTTGGGTGTTTTGTACATCTATGTATCACATCGACTTTACAATCTCTTCCCATTTTCTACCCTAGGGAATTGAACCTAGATCACTGTGCATGCAAGGCAAGTGCTTTAACTACTGAGTTATGCCCCAATCTATTTCCATATTCTTTTGCAAAGCCATCAATAGTTCAAAAGCTTCCAAACTAGGACAATTCCCAATTTTGGTGTCCTAGTTATAAACCTTCTAAGGAGAAAGGGAAAATATGGGTCAAAATACAAACCTCTGTGGGATAGTTAGGCTATCCTGATCTTGTGCTGCCTAAGTGACCTGGCTGAATTTCTACCTGCCTCTTACCTTCTTTAACTTCTAAGGAAAATGATCCTATAGACCAGAAGTTCCTCATCAGATAGGCTGACCCAAACTGGTTTGGCTCTGAGATGGCTTGTAGAGAGACACAACCTATATAACCTTAATAACCTATATATTACAACAGAGAAAGCTTTTCCTTTCTGGATGACAACCAGAAAGCACCTAAAAAGGAGGAAAAGAAAAGGTACACAAATTCCTAAAAAAACCTCTACCCATTCCCAGTAAATGCCTCCTCTTTATTAGCCTAACCCCTGTGTTTTACACACACACACACACACACACACACACACACACACACACACACACATATGTGTGTGTATGCATTTTGAAACAGGGTCTCCCTCTGTAGCCCTGGCTGATCCTGAACTCACTATGGAACCCACCCAGGCTGGCCTTGGACTCAAGGCAATCCTCCTGCCTCAGCCTCCCAAGTGCTGGGGTTACAGGTGTATGCCAACCACACCCAGCTTATATGATCCAGGGGAATCAACTCAGGGCATGCCCTAGCTAGGCAAGGACTTTAACTCTAAGCCATTCCTCCAGTCCCTGTTTTTTGTTTTGTGTGGCTTCTTGGTGGTGGTGGTATTGGGGATCATATCTAAGGCCTTTACTCTGAATTATTTGCCCAGTCCTTTTCAGTTATTATTTTGAAACAGGGTCTTGCTAAGTTACGAAGTTGCCCAAGCTGGGCTCAAACTTGCGACCCTCCTTGTCTTGGCCTTTCAGAGTGTCAGAATTATAGGCATGTACCATCATGCCAGTCTCATACTGTATTTTTGATTACTTGGAACTCCTGAGTCTGTGTTTTTGTTTTTGAGAAAGGTCTCCCTCTATAGTCCTGGCTGGTCCTAAAACTCACTATGTAGCTCAGGAGAGCCTGAAACTCACAGCAATCCTCCTGCCTCAACCTCCTGAGTACTGGGATAACAAGTATGCACCATCACACCTGGATTATGTGGTGCTCTGGAATCCAACCCTCCAGCCCCGAGACTTCTTGACTTTAAATAGAGTATAAGAGTTTATTTATTTGCTGGGACGGGTGGCATGTACCGGTAATCCCAGCACTTTGGAAGGCTGAAACAGGAGGACCATAAGTTTGAGCCCAGCGTGGGAATTTAGTAACTTAGCGAGACTTTGTATCACAATAAAAATAATGCAAGCCCACCACTCCTGGGGATGAAGCAGGAAGATTGTAGTGAGTTGAACAGCAGCCAGGACTACAGAGTGAGGCCATATAAATAAATAAATAAATAAATAAATAGAATGGGCTGCAGATGTAGCTCAGTGCAAAGGCCCTGGGCTTGATCCTCAATATCATTAAAATATATAGACAACACAACAATTAGAGCACTTGCCTAGTAAGCACAAGACCCTGACTGAGTCCATTCCGCAGCACCACAAGACTTGGGTAAAGTGGTGCACGCCTGTAACCCCAGAACACAGGAAACTGAGGAAGGAGGATTGCCATGAGTTCAAGGAGAGCTCGGTCATGCCAGCCTGCACCACAGAGAGAGAACCTGTCTCAAAAGAAAAAACTATGTAGGGCTGGGAGTATAGCTCAGCAGTTATAGCAGTTGTTTAGCATGCTCAAGGCCCTGGGTTTGATCCCCCAATGACACATAAAAATTACCTGGCTGTAGTGGCACATGCCCATTATCCCAGCACTCAGCAGGCTGAGGCAGGAGGAATGCTGTGAGTTTGAGGCCAGTCTGGGCTACACGATGAGTTCAGCACCAGCCTGGGAGACAGTGAGATCCTGCCTCAAATAAATAAATAAATAAATAAATAAATAAATAAATAAATAAATAAATTTAGAAAGACCTACTTGAACGTCAAGACAACGCAAAATTCTGCTACAGAATGACTGACATGAATCCAGTTTCTGCTTAAAACCTGTAAGATAGGATGGGATTAAAAGTACGTTCCACTGCTGTATGAAAGACTCAGTATCAACAGGAACCTCAGGACTCTCATCTCTACAGCAGAGATAACAACAGTAATTAACAATAATGTTGGCAGAATTTCATGATCATCCACTGGCAGCTCTGCTGCACGCTGTAGGTATCTATACCCATTAATTAGATAGCCCTATGAAGACACATATATGCAACAAAGGATTAAAGCTATAAGTCAACAGCCATCTAGGAAGAATAATCATGTATTTCTTTAAAGGTAAGCTTTTCTTCTAAAGTCAACTTTCAATTTATTTTAGCCAGTTTTATTACCTATTTCCCCACACTCCCTTTGCCAGTGCCATCATTCTGCCAAAATACTAAAAAAATAGGATGGTGACTTACAGGAAATGATAATTATGTATTCCCAGTTCAGACTGTGCGACTGTCTAGATTGTCTACATGCTTATTCACTTCTGTTAGTTCCAGTATCCAATTATAAATGTAATTGGGGGGAAAGCACAGAAATAAATTATTTCAAAGTACTAACATTCAATTAGTGGAATTAAAATTTCTTTCTTTGCTAGTAAAATGTTCATTCTGTTTGACTATGTGACCTAACACCTGGGAATTTATCCTTAAGAAAATAAAGGGAAAAGCAATTTATTCCACAGAAGAATGGTTAATGAAACGGCAGAACAGCATGTCAATGCAAAATGTGAAGGTATTAAAAATTATAATGATAAAGATCATTCAGCACCTGGAGAAATGCATACAATACAAAGCTACATGAGGAACACTACAAAAATTACATATCCAGTAAAATAATTATTCATTAACAAAAGACATGGGTCACAGCATTGAAAAACATTAAAAATGGATAAGACAACTTAGTAAGGATAATATGGTGGGGATAACAGAGAAATACCAATCACTTTGCATCCTTTTAGAATACTGTAAGTAAAATATTTTTATTTGCTTGCTCACTAAATTTATTTTCTTACAGAAGAATTACTAGACAGACATTCATGGGGCTGGCAAACATTCCTAGTGTTATTCTTTATTCATTTTGAGTTTAAATGATAGCATTTCTTTAATAATTAGTCAATGCTGAAATACACCAAAACCAACAGCTCACGATCTCTCTAAAACAAGTGATTAATGTGGGCTGGAAGAATAGGGCAGTGGTAAGAGTGCTTGCCTAGCCAAGAACAAGAACAAGGCCCTGAATTTGATTCCCTAACACCAAATAAACTGGGCATGGTGGTGGTCTCCTGTAATCTCAGGAGCGTGAGTTGGGAGGATTACTGTGTAGCAGAGGCCAGCCTATGCTGCAGGGAAAGACCTGGTCTCATAAATACATACATACATACATACATACATACATACATACATACATAAAGTAATTAAGTCTGTCTCTAATTTGTTTTGTTACTAGGAAATGAAATTGTTAATCCTCAGCCTGGGCTACCTCAGTCAGTTCAGTGAGTTCAGTGAGTTCAGAACAGCCTGGGCTACAGAGCAAGACCCTCGCTCAAGAAAAAAATAGAAAAAGAAAAAGAAAGAAAGAAAGAAAAAAGAAAAAAACTTTTTAGTCCTGTTCTAAATGCAAAGCATTTTACAAGATAATAATAATAATAATAATAATAATATTACTATTATCTCTATTATGGTTATTACATCTACTGTACCTAGTAAAAAATCAGAAGAAAAGTGCTGGCTAGTCTACCTGGTGGGCAGAAGGAGAAATCTAATCTTAAAATAATCAGCTAAGGTAAAGTAGTCTAGCAAGAAGATACAGAGCAATGGCAACATTAATGGCCGGTGTTGTTTACATGGAGGGTACAAGAAAGTGCTTCTGGGGGGCTGGAGGAATGGCTCAGTGGTTAAAGCACTTGCCTAGCAAGTGTTATGTCAAGTGTTAAGTACCCGAGTTCGATTCCCCAGCACCACATAAGCTGGGCGTGGTGGCACACGCCTGTAATCCCAGTACTCGGGAGGCTGAGGCAGAAGGATTGCCGTGAGTCAAAGGCCAGCCTGGGCTTCATAGTGAGTTCAGGACTAGCCTGAGCTACAGAGCGAGACCCTGTCTGTAACCTGCATGAGAACTTTCTGCAGAAAGACGACACCAGATAAAAATGGCTTCTAAATGCACTGCCTAGGTCACTATCTCAATCTAAAAACAAGGTGACACAAATACATCCAGTCAACTGCCCTATATGACTAATTAAATTCAACAATTATTCCATTCTCAACTCTACGCAATTATCCAAAAAAAAAAAAAAAAAATGGTTTAGTAGCCAAGCACGGTGGTCCATGCCTGTAAAACCCTCTAGAAGCTGAAGCAGGAAGACCAGGAGACTGAGCCCATCCTGGGTAACTTAGTGAGGCCCTTCTCAAAGGGATGAAGTTATATAGCTCAGTGCTCCCTAGGTTCAACCTCTAGTATCATATGCACTCATAACCATACACTCATATGCATGCATATATGCACAGTGGTCTGTAAAATATTTACTATTAGAAGAATAGCACAGCTTTTAAAGTGCTTGCCTAGCAAGCACAAAGCCCTACATTCAAATCCCCGCACTACATTAGCCAGGTGTGGTGGTGCATGCCTGTCATCCCAGCACTTGGGAGGCTGAGGCAGGCAGGAGGACTGCTCAGTTTGAGGCCAGCCTGGGCTCCATAGTGAGTTCAGGAGCAGCCTGGATTACAGAGCAACACCCTATTTCAAAACAAAACAAACAAAAACAAAACAAATATTTACTTTAGAAGGGGAAACCCTTGACTTGGTTTAACAGTAATATATGCATACCCATTTATAAAAGCACAACTCAGTAACAGCTAAATCCTGGAAGTAGCTGTTAGGTCTATCACCTGATGAATGAATAAAAGAAACTGTGGCCTATATACACAACGGAGTACTATTCTGCCATAAAGAAAGATAAATGAGTCATTTATAGGAAAATGGGTACACCTTGAGACCATTATGTTTAGTGAAATAAGTCAGACACAGAAACTTAAATACTGCATGACTTCTCTACTGTGAGCAACCCAAAATACATATAAGTAAAAGAGCCGAGTAAGAATGATGACAGGACACAGGGAGATAGATTTGTAGAGAAGGACAGAGGACACTGAGGTGGTAGCGAAAGGATGGGAAGTAAAAATAATAAAAGTGCATGAACCAACTCCTGAGGTTGAATGTAATTATCATCTTGCAAGAGGGATTTCGGGGGGTGGAATAAAGGGAAAATCCTAAGCTTGATCATCAATTACAGTCAAGTTATAGGTTCATTAAAAATAATGCCACTGGCTGGATAAAGATGTGGTATATATACACAATGGAATACTACTCTGCCATGAAGAATGACAATTTTGTGGGATTGGAAGAATGGTACAGCAGTTAAAGCACTTGCCTAGGAATCACAAGGCCCTGAGTTTGATTCCCCAGCTACATAAAGCCAAGATTTGACTACTGCGAACCCATTAGAGGAATAGGAAGCTGGGGTAGAGTGGTGACTTGAGTGAAATGACTTAGGCGCGGTAGATTAATATGTTAAACACTATGGTTTCTTGGACTTGGAAAACCCAGAACACAGACATTCTTTGGAACCAAATAAAGTGATAGGCGGAGCCAGGGGAAAGGATAGAGAGGGGGTGAGAGGGTAGAAGATGGGAAGGGATTGTGAAGTCGATGTGATACATAGATGTACGAAACACCCAAATTCAAATACTATGTATTACATTTGTATATTAATAAAAATAATGGGGAAAATACATAAAAAATAAACTGTAAGTACACATGACTTTAAAAAAAAAAAAAAGCTAAGCCTGGTGGCACACGCTTGTAATCCCAACACTTGGGAGGCTGAGGCAGGAGGATTGCCATGAGTCCAAGGCCAGCCTGGGTTACACAGTGAGTTCAAGAGCAGCCTGGGCTGGACAGTGAGATCCTATCTCCCCCCCACAAAAAAAGAGAGAAAAAAATAGATGAACAAGTGTTTCTACTTCTATGTGTGCAAGGCCAGTGCTCTCACACTGAGCCATAGCCTCAGCCACTTCTTACTTTTGATTTCAAGGCAGTCTTGCCAAATTGCTCAAGTGGCTAGGCTAGGCATGAATTTACGAGAGCCTCCCATACTCTGGCCTGGCTAGTGCTGTCACTCCTATGCAAGAAGTTAACCACATTCATCTCATTAAACATCACTGAAAAAGTGACACGAGCCAAGTACTGTACTAAATGTTCAGGTTACAAACATGAAGGTACAATCCCAACCCCCAAGGGGTTCATGATAAAACTGGGTGACAGGAGTCGAAGGACTGGGATGGATATAAACCAAAAAGGGAAGACCCTGCTGCACCTTGCAAGTACAATCAAATTACAGATATTTATTTTATCATATCAAGCTACTGCAGGTCATGGCCACCCTGAGAGCCACCTGAAAACTAAGATTCTTTGCATCAAATGAAGAGTATATCGGCACACATCCATGCTTCCATGCTAACTAACATACAGATCCCACCTTATTCCTGGAGACTTCACTCAACCTACCCTAACAGTCCAATGGCTTACAAAATCTAAGACTGACTTTCCATCCTGGGTTTGGGAATAGGGGAACAGATGGCTTACCCAGCATAAACTCTCACAAGAAGTAATTTTTACCAATCATGTATGGTTAAAATCAGACTTATACCTAAAGATTAGGGAACAACAGAAACCTTTATCATAATGTGACAATTATTCAGTGTGACAGCTGTTTTTACCACTACCAAATGTGAGTTTTAAAACATACACTAACACCTCTGGTTCCCTGGGATTAAAGCAAAGCAAAACAAAACAAAACAAAACAACAGCAAAACCCCGAGTTACAAAACCAATCACAGGTATAAGGCAACCCACAACAAAGAAATTTTTAAAAAGTGAGTCATTCTCAGGAAATAGGTAATCAACAAAGGACCAGACATATATACCCACTAATTGCAGTTTTCATACTACATAGACAGAGTACTCAAACATAAAGAAAGTGTTCGAAGCTTACTACAGTATAAAACATCAGTTTAATCCTCCTCAATGTAACAATCTTTCTTGCTTTAAACACATTATTCCATTGGTTCATCTCTTTCTGAGGCAGGGTCTCACTGTGTAGCCTAGGCTGGCCCTGAACTCACTATTTAGCCCAGGCTGGCCTCAACACATGACAATCCTCCTGCCTTGGCCCGTGGTCCTGGGATTACAGGTGTGTGATTACAGGCATGTGCCACCTTTTCATAAAGTCTGATTTACCAAATTTTTCAATTTTATGGCCCTGACTTTTATGACCTTCTAAGAATCCTTTTTGTGCCATGAATTCATTAAGATAATCTGTGTAAGTTTATGTTTTTTCCTCTAGAAACTTTAAGATTCTGGACATTAGCAATAGACCACCATCAATCAGTTTTTGTGTATGTATTGAGTTAAGGTTATTTTTTTCCATTTGGATATCCAGTTTGATAATACTTATTATAAAGGTTTTTTCCCCTCTGAATTGAGAGCTAAAAAAATCACTTGCCATTGAGTCTCTGAACATTAGTTTATCTTTCACATCTTTCCCATTCTCTTTTTCTTTTTGTGTTTGTTTTTTTGTCTGTACATATGTAAATCTTGGCGGTACTAGGGACTGAACCAAGGGTCTCATGAATGCTAGGCACATGCTCTACAACTGAGATACACCCCCGTGATCCAATCCATTTTTTTGTTTTGATTTTAGATAGTGTCTTATTAAAAGTGGCTAACTAGCCCAAATTGGGGGTCGAACTTGTGATTCTTCTCCCTCAGACTAACAAAGTGCTGGGATGACAGGCCTGGACACAACTCTCATATGCTGCTGTTGGGAGTGTGAAATGTACACTACTTAGGGTATCTATTTCACACACTGCTATGAAGGTGAACCACTTCTACCAATGACTAAATACTTCCACTCCAAGAGAAATTAAAAACGTATGTCCACAAAACCTTCTTGAGGGATATTTTACAGAAGCCTTATTCACAAGTGCCAAAATATGTCAACAACTCAAAAGGATCACCAACAGGTAAACTGATACACTATGTGGTACATTCATACAACAGAATACTGTAACATTAAAGTGGAATACCACTGATTCATACAACTAAATGTATGAAACTCAAAATCAAAGAGGCTACGAACACACAGTAGTCCTCCTGCCTCAGCCTCCTGAGTGCTGGAATTGAAGGAATGAGCCACCATGCCCAGCTTATGTGCTGCTGGGTAATCAAACTCAGGGCTTTATGCTTGCCAGGCAAGCACTCTAACCTCTGTGCTATTCTTTCAGCTCCTATCAACTATTAAGCTAGGTGCAGTGGCATACATCTCCAGAGGTCAAGGCCTTCTGGAATACACAGCAAGCTCAAGGCCAGCCTGGACTACAGAATGGGACCCCAGCTCAAAGCAGAAAATGGGGTTGGGGGTCATAGCTCAGCAGTTAAAGTGCTTTCACAGCAAAAAAAAGCCCTAGGTTCATTTTTCCAGCACTATGTCAACAGGGTATGGTGGTACATGCCTGTAATCCCAGCACTCAGGAAGCTGAGGCAGAAGACGCCAGAGCTACACAGTGAGTTCAGAACTAGTCTGGATGACAGAGCAAGAATTTGTCTCAAAAGACACTCACTGAATGACCATGTAATACTTGTGCATTTTATTTTAGTCATTTATTCCTAAAACTGCTGAAAAAGGATTCCAACACCCATTCCACTGCTTTCTTTCCCAGCCTGTTTTATAAGGACAGCTTACATATGTAGATGTTAATATTTCTTAATACGTGTAAAACACTGGGGCTGTATTTGTACATTAGGTCTCTAGAATAGCACGAAGGGTCTGACTTCAGATTCTCTGCAGCTGGTTAAGCCACCCTTCAGCCTTACTGAAGGCTGCGCCTGGTAATCGAGCCAGCACTCTTGCCTCCTGACTGACCAGCATTCACTTCTAATCAATAGCAGATGTGGGAATGATGCCAGGTTGGCCTTATGCCAAAGTAACAATTTTTCCCCTATTCAAGAGCAAATATCCTTTTTAAACTCCAAGTCATCCAAACAGAGAGAATGACATCTGGAAACACACTGCAATGCCATGTGTTTGGCCCCTGGGATGACAGCTCTAGGCACTACGAACAGAGGGTCCAGTGCCAGCCTTGTGGGACACTGCAGAGTATAGCAACTTCACAGTCTTGCAATATGGGAAAAGTGCTAAAAACCGTGTAAGTAGAACTTCAGTTAAGAAAAATCTCAATATGTTTTTTTCTACAAATAAATGGTATTTTCTTTATATTCACTTCGTTTTTTTTTGTTTTTTTTTTTTTTTTTTTGAGTCAGGGTCTTGCTCAGGAGCCCAGGCTGGTCCCGAACTCCCTATGGAGTCCAGGCTCTGTCATTTGACTCAAGGCAATCCTCCTGCCTAAGCCTCCTGAGTGCTGGGATTATAGGTGTGTAATACCACGCCCCACTTACGTGATGCTGGGGAATTGAATCCAGGACTTGGTGCTTGCAAAACAAGCACTTTAATCACTATTCCATTCTTCCATTGTTTACAGTCCTGACTGTTCAATCCCTTAGCATTTAGGGGTGGAGGGATTTTATTTTTAAAAACAAATACTCCCACCAAAGCTCACTACTAAATGTAAAATGATTCAATCATATTGCCCTAGAAAACACTACAATATCTTAAAGATGTGGAACTTCATTCTTCTACAGGCAGATCAAAATCAAGTATGTTTAGCAGCATACTGCCCTGGGGGTACACTTCCAGCTAACGTAATTAAATATATAAATATTAATGTAGTCAGCAGGCTGAGGGGAGGATACTACTTTACCAGAAGGCTCAGAGAAGTTAAACTATGTCCAAGATCCTATAGCTAAGAAGAGGTCGCAGGTGTGCTGGGCTCCAGGGCATACAACTGTAGCAAAGTAAATAGAAGCTGAGTGATGCTAAAAGTAAATTACAGAATTCAATGAACTTTGCACTCCCCGACCCAGAATCCAGTGAGAGAAAAGAAACAAACTGATCGCGGTTCACTGAAACTTCATACTCTTCTATAGTTCTTGTCTTTCTTCACATATATAAAGCTAAATGTAGGGCTCATGCGGAAGCAGACCCTAAGAAGTTGGAAAACTGAAAAGCAGAAGCTATCACAGAGGAGTCGATACATCTTCAAATGACAAGTCCCCCTCTGATGGTACCTGGGACTGAACCCAACGTCTGCCCCCTGAGCTACTTTCCCAGCCATTCTCGTTTACTTTCTATTTTAATACAGGGTCTTCACTAAATCACTTAGTTACCCAGGCTGGGCTCCAACTTGTAATCCTTGTGCCTCAAGCCTCTCAGAGTTCTAGGTTACAGGCTGTGGGCCACCAAGCTCAGTTTCAAGGCTAGTTCTGACCAAGGAGGCCCACTGTTGCTCTGTCACATGAATGGGCTTGAGACTGGCAATGGCAGGCAGGAAGTGCTTCACAATAAAAAGCCAAGATTTCAAAAACGTTGGCTCTACATCAAGATCATCCCTTACCCTCCCCATCCCCACAACTCCCACTATCACACTCATTTGGTTCTGTAGAATGCCTGTGTTCTGGGTTTCCCAAATCAGAAAAACCATGCAATATTTAACATATTTACTCCTCTGCAGCTGACTCACTTTACAATTCAAATCACCACTTACTAGCTCAGTTTCCCATCCTCAGAATGGGCTACAGTGGCCATATCTTGATGCTTTTTCTGTGGGTCCAGCAGAGCCCTTTACTGGGGTGATTTGCCCAAAGTTCTTTTTTTCTGTTTTTTTCTTACTATATATTTCTTTGTTGAGTTTCTTTAATGTGGCTTCACTATAACAATGAAATTCATAAGGTTAGAAAACGTGACAAAGAAAAAGAAGTTAAATTTCAAATTCTTTAGCTGAGTACTGGAAGATAAATATTAGTACATTCAAAAGACATTCAGGTTGTCATTGCATCAATCAGTTTTCTTAGGATAAACTTACATCCAAGACCAAATGAAGAATATTTCTTACTTCTAAATATCCACATACTTTAGAAAAATGGGTATGTACTAAGAATAGGCATAACTATAAAGGCTCACCAGCTGTTACCGCTCACTGAAATGACTATTTTAACAATGATATATATGCTAACTGGGTATGGTGGCCATGCCTACAATCTTGGGTGAAGCTGGAGGACTTCAAGTTTGAGGTCTGCCTACCCTACACAGCAAGACTCTATTTCAAAAAGCCAGAACAGGGGCTGGAAACGCAGCTCAGCAGTTAAAACTATTGTCTAAACAATAAGGCCCTGGGCTCAATTCCCTGACACCACATAAGCTGGTCTCATGGCAACATATGCCCATAATCCTAGCTAGGGAGGCTAGGGCAGGAGGAAAGCTGTGAACACAGACTAAAAGCCTGTCTCCGACAAAAAGACAGACAGACAGACAACCAAAACAAATAACCAAGCTGAGTGGTAAGGCACTCCCATAAGCCCAGCAGTCATGAGGCTATGCAGGGAGATTTCAAGTCCAAGCTTAGCCTAGGCAACGTAAGACAAACCCTGTTTTAAAATAAAACAAACTATTAGTGAAAAGTTCCAAGAGGCTTAATAAGAAGGCTCTGAGTTCAGTCCTCAGTACCACACTGCAAAGATCAATGAATAAAATCTTAAAAGCAATCCACTCCCTGTTAAAAAAGAAAGCTGAAAACCCTGAAATATCATTAGGTATTTTCACTGCTGTTTTCCAAAACAGACTAAAAGACAGAGACGAACAGAATCTGCTAGGAAAAAGAAAGTCTCTTTGACAAACACATTAGTGACACAATTAGTACTCATTCCACTCATCTACTATGATAGTTCAATACGGAGCTGGGAGGAGTGACCAGTGGTTAGAGCACTTGCTGGGCAAGGGCAAAGCCTTGAGTGTGATTTCCCCAGCACCACACCACAGCAGCAGGTGTGGCAGTGCACATCTTTAGCCCCAGCACTCCAGAAGCTGAGGCAGGAGAGCTGCTGTGAGCTCAAGGCCCAGCCTGAGCTACACAGTGAGTTAGGATCAGACCAGACTATCAAGCGAGACTCCATCCTCAAAACAAAAAAGGTAATTCAATCTTATGTTGGCAATAAGCTGAATTAGTACAGGGAAGATGGACTAAACACGACAACAAATAAACTAAATAAAGTCACAACTCTAACACCTCATAACAATACAGAATATTCCCTCAGAGAACACTTACACATATGGAATAACTGAATTTTTTTTTGAGACAGTGTCCCACACTGTAGTCAAGGTTGATCCTGAACACATTATGTATCTCAGGCTGGCCTCCAACTCCCAGCAATTCTCCTGCCTCAGTCTCTCAAGTGCTGAGATTACAGGCGAGTGCTACCACACAGAACTAGTGTGTAGTGCTGGGGAGTCAAACCCAGACAATTCTGCTTCCTGGGCAAGTACTTTAACTGCTGAACTATGCTCCAACCTTGGTTTAATGTATACTATTCCAAATTCTGTGATTCTTCACAAGTGTGAGCAAAAGAGTGCACAGGTGCAGTGTGCAGACGTCAGGCTGCGAGCTCCGTGATCAGCAGCCATGGGCCTGTGTGGTGGGACCTCCTGCAGCGGCCTCAGCCATGTCTAGAGAGCTGAGGAAGGGTCTGCCTGTTTGGCTACACTCTCTGCAGTCAAGCCATGGAAGGATCTTTTTATCTGGAAAGTTAACTGCTGATAGGATGATGTCTCAGCTTTCTCCTCTATAAAAATAAAAATACTGCCACCTGGTTTTTATTTCCTTTCCCTGGGAGGCCCTTATGAGGGCAAAAAGCTTTGAAAAGTAAAAGCACAATGTAAACATGAAGCTATAACATTATGGCAACTGAATCCAAACATCATAAATGGAAGATAGATGGCCACTTTGGCAGAGCAAACAACCACGTGTGCTATCAGAGCAAACTCCTACGTACCAGTCCCTGCCATTATATTGAGAAGACCTTCAACACATATTTAACAAGAATAAAGCCTACCAAACAGATGGCATTCTTTACGCCCTGGCTTCCCTGTCTCAGGCACTTTAAAACTACCTTAAGGTCCAACTCAAGTATCTCTTCATTAACCCTGTTGCTTATCCCTTGCGAGCTCTTGGAGGCTCTCCTTCCTACAACCAGACTTTCTAGTGCAGTACCTGGTACACAGTCTATACCCAGTAACTCCTTTCCAATTGTACTTAACCAACTACCACACAGTATAGGAAGGTTTTTAGATGTTTCTTACTAGGGAAGCATTTCCTAAATCAGATGCCACGCCACACTAGAGTTATACAAACAATTATGAATTTACTGAAATATGATTTCCTAGCCTGAAACATCAAACAGAACTTATTTTCTATGTGCTACAATGTGAAGAGGTTATGAATATAGTATATAAACATGATTATCTTAATTTTTAAAATAATAAATACAACAGGCGCTGGAGGAATGGCACAGTGATTAAAGCACTTGCCTAGCAAGCAGAAAGCCCCAAGTTCAATTCCCTGCACCACATAAAGCTGGACATAGTGCTGTAATCCCAGCACTTAGAAGGCTGAGGCAGGAGGACTGCCTGGGTCCAAGGGCAGCATGCACTACACAGTGAGTTCAGGACCAGCCTGGGCTACAGAGCAAGACTCTGTCTCCAAAAGAAAAAAACCTTAATACAATAGCAAGTTTAAATAATACATGAATGGTGACATCAACTGAGGCACTGAAAGAAGTATAATGACTAGAATATTTGTTTCACATACTACTGATGAGAAAATAAAATGTTTCAGAACACTGGCATGAGGTAAAAAATAAAAATTTAAAAAGCAAGCATTACATCCTGAATGAGAAAGCTAACAAAGCTACCTACATGAGCACTCAGTCTGTGCAAATAACATACGGCCTCCTAACTTAGCCAAAAAACCCAGAGCCTACTTCTCCATCCTGCAGATAAAAATGAGTTGCCAGAAATATTTTAGAAATTATATTGCCACCTACAAATGTCTAATAAAACAAGTACAGTACCAAATATATTCAACCAATCTCCCTTTGAAAGCAGAAAATGCTTTATAAGCCCTATTTTTAAATACAAAAAACAAACATAAAGGGACAATTTAATCTTCTCATTCTAATCTGCACTTGACTGCATGTGTATGTAGGTATGAAATGTGATCGAACTACAGTGAGAACATGAATATTTACATTTTTAAAATTTAGTAAAATAAAAAACATTCACATTAATCCTCTTGGCTTCAAATACAATTACCTCACCATTCTTGCCACTCTAGAAGTTCTTTTCCTTTTCTTTTTGATACTGGAGACCTAGTACAGGGCCTACACACTAAGCTATGTCCCCATCTTCATTTTTGATTTTGAGACAGGGTTTCATTAAATTGTTAAGTTGTCCAGGCAAGGTTTGAACTTGCACTCCTACTGAGCCTCCCAGAACATGATTTTGCACTGTTGTGGCTTCCTCAATGTCCTGAATTGATTCAGAATGTTTACATTTGATGGCCATTTGGATCTGGGGAAAGAGGCAGAGGTCTCATGGTGTCATATCAAATGAACATGGCTGACAAGGACATATAGTAATGCTCTTAGGACCTTTCCTTTCTGTTGGGTGGTACCTGACATATTCTTAATGTACCTTATAAAGACACTCAGGACAGAAGGCTTCTAGAACTGCTTCAGAATGAGGCAGGAATGATAAAATAGTGTGCTCAAGTTGAGCATATTGGTGCACGCTTGTAATCCTAGCACTCAGGAGGCTGAGGCAAGAGGTTTGTCATGAGTTTGAGGCCAGCCTAGGCTATATAGTAAGTTCAGGAGCAGCCTAGACTGTGATGTGAGACTCTGTCTCAAAAAAAAAAAAAGTATATTCAAAGTGTAGGGAGTATTTTAAACATTCACTGTATGTTCTGATTACTGTGTATACATATATGCAATTGCGCATGCATATATGTTGGCACCATACTGGGGATTAAACTCAGGGCCTCACATATGCTAGGCAAGTACCCTACCACAAAGCTACGCCACCAGCACGAAACCTTTATTTTACTTTACCGTATCTTTTTCTTTTTCAGACAGAGTCTTGTTCTGTAGTCCAGGCTGGTCCTGAACTCACTATAGAACCCAGGTTGGCCTAGGACTCATGGCAATCCTCCTGTCTCACCCTCCTAAGTGCTGGGATTAGAGACGGGCATCACCATGCCCAGCCAGTATTTGGTGCTGGAAGACTGAACCTGGGGCATCCCAACCCTAGACAAGGGCTCTCATCACTGATCTATGCCCTCAGCCCCATAAAACTGTCTGGTGTTTTGGTTTGGTTCTGGAAAACAGGCCAGGCCTCACTCTATAGTCCAGACTAGTCCTAACTAAATCCACCATGAAGCCCAGGCTGGACTTCATTCATGGCAATCCTCCTGTCTTAGCCTCCTAAGTGCTGGGATTACAGGTGTACATGACCACACACAGCTTTATTTGGTGATGGGGAATCGAACTCAGGGCCTTACACTTGCAAGGCAAGTGCTTTAACTGCTGTGCCATTCCTCCAGCCCTAAATCTGTATTTTCAAACCAATCACTATGGCTAGGTATGATGGCATATGCCTCTAATCTCTCCACTCTGGGAGGCTAACCCAGGAAGATCCCAAGTTCAAGTCTGGTCTGGGCAACTTGGCAAGACACTGTCTCAAATTAAAATATGAAATGAGTTGGAAATACAGCTAAGTAAAAAAAGGTCCTGGGTTCAATCCCTAGCATAGCGCAGATGACAGACAGACAGACGAATTCATTCTAGGCAGCACATTCAGCCCAAGGTTAAACTCTCTGCTCCATCCATTCTACCTACAATGCTTAGACCCTCACTGTCTCTTCTCTATACCTACCACTTACCACAGTCACTACAGCCTTCTTAACTCTAAAATTGTTGAATTCATACTTTGTCCAGAAACCTTCCTCAAAAAATGCAAAATCACACCTCCTTGCTTAAACACAAAACTGTTTATAGTTTTAATTATATTATCTACAGGATAATCTCTATACTTCCTAAACATAGTATGAAAGGTGTCCTATATAGACTGTATGTGTGCGCATATGTCTGTGTGCACGTGCTACAGAGGATTGGCAATACTGGAGGCGGAACTTAGGGCTTTTACATCCAGCTAGATCCCGCCCTCCCTTTCTCCCTTCCTCCCTCCTTTCCTTTATTATAGACGTAGTCCACTAAATTGCTAAATTCCACACACAGGGCTTGAATTTATGATCCCCTTGCCTCTGCCTCCAAATTACTGGAATTTTAGGCATAAAATCTCTCCAGCCTTTTTTGGAGACAGTGTCTTGCTCTGCAACCTAGCTGATTCTGAACTCACTATGTAGTCCAGGTTGGCTCGAACTCACGGCAATCCTCCTGCCTTATCTTCCCTAGTGCTGGCTTACCGGTTGTTGCTGGGATTACACCTGGCTTACTCTCATCTTAGTATCTTCCACTCTCAACCTTATCCTTTGCTAGAACTAATTTATCTTCTCCAAACAAAATGCATAAATATAAAATCAGCCCTGGGTATCATCCCTTCAGGGGTCATCTTTCCTGATTCACTATGTTAACGTGAAAGCTCTTCCTAGGAATGTGTTCTCTGATCACAAAAAGGGAACATGAGCTATTAACTGAGCAGCAATGGCTTCATTCTACTTCTCAAATTCAAATTCTTCAGCTCATGATCCTCTCTGGCAGTTTGAAGGGTTGTCTGTAACTCAAGCATTCCAAGGGGCTGAGGCAGGAAGATTGCAAATGCAATTCTAGCCTAGGCAACTTAAGGAATACTGTGCTAAAAATACAAATGGCTAGAGATGTAGCTTAGGGTGAAGGCCCTGGGTTCAATCACCAGTACCAAAGAAAGAAAGAAGGGTTGGAAGAATAGCTCAGCGGTTAAAGTACTTGCCTAGCAAGTGCTAGGTCAAGTACTCAGTACCTGAGTTCGATTCCCTAGCACTATATAAGCCAGGAGTGGTGGCACATGCCTATAATCCTAGCACTCAGCAGGAGGCTGAGGCAGAAGGATTGCCGTGACCCTTTTCAAGGAAGGAAGGAAGGAAGGAAGGAAAAGGGGGTGGGGGGGGTGGGGGATCACTTGGCCCCATACCACACAAAGACCTTGCCAACTGCTTATATGCTAGAGTTTATTAAATTAATCTCCTACTACAGGTGAGTATTTTCCATGTACCTGTCACAGCCTTACCAAGACCTACACTTCTTTAACCCTTACTACAAATTCTTTCAGCCACGGCTGGAGGAATAGCTCAGCAGTTAAAGTGCTGGCAGTGAGTACCCAAGTTCAATTCCCTAGCACCACATAAGCTGGGTGTGGTAACGCACACCTGTAATCCTAGCACTTGGGAGTCTGAGGCAGGAGAACTGCTGTGAATTCGAGGCTGGTCTGGGCTATGCTGTGAGCTCAAATCCAGCCTGGACTACACAGTGAGACCCTGTCTTAAAAAAAAAAAATTCTTCAGCGTTCCATTTGGTGATTTTCTGCATATACCAAAAAGAATGAAATGTAGCTGAAGCATGACATAGTGCACCCCTGTAATCCCAGCATTCTGGAGGGTGAGTCAGAAAGGTTATAAATTCAAGCCTTTACATGTTCAAATCCAGCCTGGGTAATCCAGTGCTTAGAGGAACTGTCTCAAAATAAATAATAAATAAAGAACATTTAAAGGGTTGGGAATGTAACTCAGTGCAAATGCTCTGAATTCAATCCCTTGTACTGCAAAACAGAAATACTTCATCTGAAAGCATAACTAGGGGCTGGAGGAATGGCACAACGGTTAAAACATTTGCTTATCAAGCTCAAGGCACTGGGATCTATTCCCCAGCACCACATAAATGGGGTGTGATGTCACATGCCTATAACCCAGCACTCAGGAGGCTGAGGCAAGAAGACTGACTGAGTTCGAGGCCAGCCTGTGCTACCTAGTATATTCAGGACCAGCCTGGACTACAGAGTGAGACCCTGTCTCAAAAGAAAGGAAGGAAGGAAGGAAGAAAGAACAACTAATGTGAGTCAGAAGACACAATTTCAAGTCACAACTCTATCCCTTTCTTGACTTCCTCTAACCTCTTAATTTTTCTGCCACTTAATGAGAGACTGACAGAGCAAAACCCTGTCTCAAAAAAAAAAAAAACAAAGAGAGAGAGATTAAGAGTCATAGGAGCACATGCCCACTGTTCCAGCTACTCAGAAGACGATAACTAGTTTGAGGCCAGGCTAAGCAACTTAGCAACCTGTCTCAAAATAAATAAAATAGGCTGAAGGTAACTCAATACTCCCTAGGTTCACTTCCTGGTGCCAAAGAAGTGAACAAATTTTCAAAGACCTCAAAAAACTGTTCACACAGTAGAAACTAACCACTTCTAAATGTAATCACAGTGCTTAGTCTGGAGGACTGCCTTCAGAAAGCTAGCATGAAAAAAATGCTGGGCTGCCAGGGGCTTTTCAGATTTCCATAGCTGGGCTGCAGGAATAGCACAGCAGTTTAAGCACTTGCCTAGCAAGCACATAGACCCTGAGTTCAATACCCTAGCACCACAGAAGCTTGGAATGGTGCCATACACCTGTAATCCCAGGACATGGTAGGCCGAGGCAGGAGGACTGCCATGAGTTTGAGGCCAACATGGGCTCCACAGTGAGTTCAGGACCAGGCTGGACTACACATCAAGACCCTATTTCAAAGAAGAAGAAGAAAAAAGATTCCAGTATCTTTTTAAACAAAAGAAACAGAACAAGAACAAAGAAAACAAAAGAAAAGGAACTGGAGCCTGATCCTTGCAGTTTGCAAGGCTGAAGCAGGAGAACTCCAAGTCTGAGCCCAGCCTGGGCAAGTTAGTGATTTAGACAGACCCTGTCTCAAAATCAAAACCAAAACTTTGGAGCCTAATGGAATAACACAGTGGTTAGAGGACTTGCCAAGCCAATGTACGGGCCTGACTTCAATTCTCCACCACCACGTAAGTTAGGCATGGTGGCACACGCCTGTAATTCAGCATTCTGGTAGACTGAGATCAGAGGACTGAAATGAGTCCAAAGCTCACTTGGCCTTATAGTAGTTCAGGACCAGCCTGGATTACACAGAGAGACTGCCTATAAAAAGAAAAAACAAATTTCAGGCTGGGATGTGGCTCAATGTGAAGGGTCTGAGCTCCATGTCCAGTACCACAAAAACGAAACAAAGAAAAGAGAGGGAAGAAAAGCAAAAAAGACATTTCTCCAGCAGAAATGGTCTTATGTTCCATTTATCTTAAGGTCAGGGGATATAGTGCGGTCAGTGGTAACATTTGCCTAGCACGTGCTGAGCCCTGGGTTCAATCTAGTAGTGCACGTACACATACAAAGAGCCATCCACACACCTCTGAGTTGCACAGCTAAATGTGCAGCAGTAATAAATCAATCACTTCCCTAAACCCTTCAGCATACCACACCACCCCTAGCCTTTTGTTTTGTTTTGGTATGGTTTGGTTTTGGTTTTTTTGAGACACAGCCTCACCTAGTTGCTAAGTTACCCAGACGGGGCTCAAATTTATGAGCTTCCTGTTCCAGTCTCCCACAGTTTTGGTTTATAGGTATGTGCCACCAAGCTTAGCAGTTACCTCCCCCTCGATTTCCTGGGCTCTTGTACAGGTACCAGGATTCCCTTCATGAAGAGAAGCAGTAGCTTTGTCAAGGTCACATACAAATCACCAAGAACCAGTCACAAGTTCAGCCTATCCTTTAAGTGTGATTACTTGAATTACCTATTTGCAATGCTGATTTAAAGTAACCAAAATGGAACACACAATATTTTACTAATAAAGAGGGAAGGTTTAGGACACCAACCTAGACTATTTACTCCAAGTACTATTTATTTTATTTAGCAACTTAGTGAGACACTGTCTCAAAACCAAGAATAAAAATAAGGTAGGAGGGAATGCAGGTCAGAGAAAAGGCCCTGGGTTGAATTTTTTAAAAAAGTACTACTCTAAGTCAACTAGAAAACCATGTGCAAATATAGAGAACAAATAAGACAATGCAAAAGTAAGGTATTTAACTAATATACATCGCAAACTGCATGTCATTTTCTCCTCAAAGCATAGCATCATTTTAAACTATGCCCCTTTCCTAACATCCTGCCCACTCCAATTACATTTAATAAACCAAAAAGCAAGTGATGAAAAATGTGAACCCCAAGTCCCACCCTAGGGACCTACTGGGCCTTCATTTGCTGGAATATTATGGGTGTGGTATGAAATACTTAAAGCAGTGCCTAAAATTTTCCACAAAAACCCATTCAAAGTCTAAATGCTTTACTAGTCAGAAACAAGAGTCATCTCCAGACATTTAAAAGATTTACTATTCCACTATGACACTCTGGTTTCCCTACACTTACTATTTATGTAGGAGGTGAAGGGGGAGAAAGAGGGTGGTAATTAGTTTTGCTTGTAAAACGTTCATCACAGTTGTAGTGCCAACTGAGCTATACGGCCTACTGGGGGTCTAATAGATTTCAGGGTATTATAGTTTGAGTAATAGAAGTGGGGGTTGTGGTGGAAATCAATAAATGGCTACTACTTCTTTGCACAGACCCATATGGAAGTAATCAAGCGCAAGGGTGGCAGCTGGGGCCAATAACAGTCACCTGCAGTTGAGGGACATGGGGGTTTCAGATGGGTTTTTAATGCTAATTTCCTACAGAAACAATGAGCTAGAAAGAGCAAAGTAACAGACGAGGCCGGATGAAGAGAAACCAGCCAGAACAATGGCTGCACCTGGTGCCGGGAGCAGAGGGACAGAGCCGGCACGCGCCCGCCGCCGGCAGCAGAGGGCACATCTGTCACCCTCAGAGAGGCCCATCCCCCAGCTCTTCCAGCAGGGTAAGTTATGCAGGGTCTCTAAACATTAACAGCTTGCCATATAGCAACAGGTTTGAGTTTTAAGGCCGCTGCATTCTCTACACGCACTCTCCTCTCATGACTAAGAATTAGTTAAGGCAGCAGCATTGGCTCTATGTCGGTCTGAAGTCAGACGTACTAAAAATAATGCAAAAACACCTTTAAACTAAGTCTTTTAGTTAGCATTTTGGAGAATTAAGAAAATCCAAGGAAAGATAAATCTTATTAAGCAATCATGTAGCAAGTATCATGCTAGTTATTAATTTAATCCTTAGAATTCATTTTTATTCCCATTTCGTACCAAGAAAACTGAGGCTTGGGGGTGAAAGTTCTCTGAGCTAATGTTTACACAGACCATGCCAAAGCCTACACACAATATTTTCATTCCCTTTCTTCTACCTGTCCTAACTACCACAAAGAAATGAAAATCCGTGCTCTATTTACTCCGGCTCCAGCTAAGAGAGGCAATTGCAAATAAAACATCCACACACACATGCCCTACACAGAGGTGTGTCTCATCTTCCCAGGCATCTCTAAACAAGCTGCTCAGGGCTGAAGAATAGCAGAATTTCTACTAGGTAATTATTGCTTTAAACAAGGCACAAAGAGTTGCTTTCGCAAGTTTTGGCATGCTTTAGAAAAATGAACCCATATGCATTTTAAATATCCCAGCATGGATCTGTATCACTGCATATTTCTTAAAAGTTAAATGCTGTTTGGGAAGCCTATCAGCCAGGGAGAATACAAAACCAAGTCTTAATATGTTGTTTTTCTGCAACATACAACCACCACTAATTGTTTATTTACTGATTTGAACTTGAAGGGAAAATTAAACGACCCACACACTCCACGCAAGTAGAAACCTTTTAAATTAGAACACCCTGATATATAAGCCACCAATGGGGGAGGGTGTGTGTGTACACATGTGTTTCCAAAGTGCTCTGGGATATGGAACAGACAGCAGTAGCTAGGCACACTTGAAAATGTAGTGGAAAATAAGTGTGTATACTTGATAAAATCTAAGACCCAGTAGAAAGTGAACCTTTATATCAACTATGCTATGTTTCTTCCAAACAAAAGGAGCTCCTTCCTGTCCTCCTATACTCCTATCACATGTGACCTCCTCCCCGGAAGCCCCATTCCTTCATTCCACTCATTTGTAGGACTTACCACTCCTGTGTACCTTCACGTGTATGCGTTCTCCCCAAAGCAACTCCACCTTCCATTATCTCTTATCACACACACCGCAGGCAAGGGCGTGGTGGTACACACCTGTAATCCCAGCCATGCAGGAGAGCTCAAGGACCAGGGTGAAGACAAGGCTGGGTCCAGCCTATGTGACCTAACCAGACCCTGTCTCAAATTTTTAAAATAGGCCAATATATAGCTCAGTGAGAAGGCCCTGGTTCAGTCCCCACAAGTAGGGTGGAAAAAAGTAAATGTCTTGGAAACTCTGAACGCAATGATCCAAGCTCAGCCACCAACTTCAGCTTGTAAACTCTGGACCTGGCAGACATTTCACTACTTCATTTACCTTTCCTCAGTTTCCCTTACAGATTCAACAGTACACTAGATTATCCTTAAAATTCTTTATCCACTATGTATCTTCAAGATTCTTTCCAGTCCTAACACTGTCAATAGGTCATCACTGGAACCTAGAAGGGCTTCAGCACCAAAAGGCCTTAGAATGAATATCAGTGAGCTGGCTCAACCAATCCTTCAGGGCCACAAGGATTTCTCCACTTGTATATAAAATTTTGACTCAAAAGCTTTCTTTTTTTTTTTTTGATGTTCCAGGGATACCATTTTAGTGCCACTATCCTCATCTCCATTTTAATGACATTATTAATTATATACTGTCAGCGCAACAGAGACTTTTGCTATTAAAAAAAAAAATCCTCAGGTCATTCTTGGAAGCCATATTAGATACTTCCTCTTTTCCCAGGTGTAAAGTTTCTCAGATGCATTCATGTTCTTCAGAAAATATTGTTATTTTCTCCGGCAGTGTTCAACTCAAATATGTCTTAGTTATAACCCTGGTCCCTGGTAACAAGCAATAAATCTTTTCAACTATAAGGCCCTAGATGGACTCTCACTCTCCTCTCTCCTCTCTCCTCTCTCTCTCTCTCTCTCTCTCTCTCTCTCTCTCTCTCTCTCTCTCTCTGTGTGTGTGTGTGTGTGTGTGTGTTTTGTTTTGGTGGTAGTATAAGGACTGCTGAATGCAGGACCTTTTTTAGACTTAGCTACAACTCCTGTCCTTTCTTTATTTTTTATTTTGAGACAGAGTCTTCGTAAGTTGCCCAGACTGGGCTTAAACTTGTGATTTTCCTGCTTCAGCCTCCCAGAGTGCTGGAATTAAAAGCATGTCTCACCATGTCTGGCTTCTAGAGGGTTTTTTTTTCTTTCGGTCAGCCACCTTTATTTACAGTCAGTCGATCTTCACATATTAAAATGCATATTACTAGGCCAGGCATGATGGCACATTCATGTAATCCAAGCACTCCAAAGGCTGAGAAAGGAATATTGCCATGCTGTGAAACCAGCCTTGATTACAGAGCAAGATCCTGTCTCTAAATAAATAAAATGTATATATGCATATAATGTATATAAAATGTTATTGTTTCTTGAAACTCTAGCACCAGAAGTATTCCTAAAGCCAAGCCTGGTAGTACTCATGTCTGTAAGCCACCACTTTGAGAGGCTGAGGCAGGAGGAGCTCAAGAGGGAGCTCAGTATGGACAATTTATTGAGATTCTATCAACATTAAAAAATAAATAAAAATGTAAAAAGGCTGGGGATGTAGTAGATCAGTGCAAAGATCCTTGATTTAATCTCCAGTAGCACACCCAAAAAATGCATATATGCCTGAGGGTTGAGTGTGTAACTAAGTGGTAAAGCACAGGCTTTAACACACTCCCAGCCCTAACAATACAAAAAAGCATTCCAGTATGGACACACAGTGGTATAAAAAATTCCCTTTCTCAGGCCCTCCAGAGTAGATCACAGCCTACATCCTCCTAAGGAACACAGCCTTTGCTCCTGATTCATCCTTAGGAGCACAGCTTCCTGAAATTGCCATGTCAGGAGTTTGCTCACCGCGGTTGTGTCGTGTAAATTCAACCCAACACTAAAACCTCTCAAATACTCAGACAAGTCCCCAAGATGTTTTAATACTGTGCCTATGAAAACAGTAACCCCACCACCAGGGGTGGTGGTACTCTCATGTCATCCCAGCACTTGAGAAGCTGAAGCAGGAGGATCTTGAGTTCAAGGCCAGCCTGGGCTACCAAGTTCAAGATCAGCCTGGACTACAAATTGAGACCCTGCCTACAAAAAAAACAGATCCCAAATTTTTAGTGAATTAGTCAATTTAGCATAAAAGGAAATGTAGTTGACTCAGTAAGAACATATTGGTTTTGTTTGTTTTCTGGGTTTTGCTCTGTCGTCCAAGGTGGTCCTGAACTCACTATGTAGATCAGGCCGGCCTTGAACCCAAGACAATCTTCCTACTTCAGCCTCCCAAGTCCTGGGATTACAGGCATCTGCCACCATATCCAGCTTTACATTCGGTCTGGGATGCAGCTCAGTACAAAGGCCCGGAGTTCAATCCCCAGTACTGAAAGTAGACAGATAATCTTTTGGGTTTTTTTTTTTTTTTTTTTTTTGAGGCAAGGTCTCACTATGTAGCCTAGGCTGGCCTTGAACTCTCAGCAAACCTCCTGCCTCAGCCTTCAAACTGCTGGGATTACAGGTGTGTGCCACCACACCTAGTTTATGTGGTGCTGGGGAATCAACCTCAGGGTCTTATGCATGCTGGGCAAGCATCTAACTGCTGTACTATTTGTCCAGCCCAAAAGATAACTTCTGAAAATTAAACTGGACCCTTAGGAGGCTGAAGGAAAAAACACAGTGGTCAGAACACTTGCTTAGCAAGAACAAAGAACTGAGTTCATTCCCCAGTGCCATATAAGCCAGGCATGATGGAGCACATCTGTCATGTGAGCACTCCAAAGGCTGAGGCAAGAAGGACAGCTGTGAGTTCAAGGCCAGCCTGAACTACATAGTGAGATCTTGTCATACTGAGTTTAAGATCAGCCTAGATTATAGAGCAAGACCCTGTCTCAAAAAAAAAAAAAAAAAAAAAAAAAAAAACAACCTAGGGTCTAAGGATGTAGCTAAAAGATAAAGTACCTGCCTGGCATGTACAAAGCCCTGAATCAATCCCCAGCACTGGAGTTAGGTGGGACCCATCTCAAAAATTCTTGACCACAAAACTGAAGGAAGAAAGTGAATGGTACTGTACACTGTTCTCTTAAAATACTCAACCAACATAAGGTTGAAGAACTTAAAGTATTTTTTCAAGTTCCTATTTGAGAACTCAGACTCTTCAGGTGGGAGTCACAATTTAAATAGTGCTGCAAAAAGCATTGCAATTAGTACCAAACTCCTGCCTGCTAGCTTTCTGAAAGTTCTGCTTTCCTAGTCTAACAGGTTCATTTGCCTTATATAATACTTGGAATGTTTTCCAAACTCTAATCATAGGCTTAGCAAAGATGGCATATACATTTATAACAGACACAGCAGATCTGTAAGTAACCTGGGCATAAGGTATCCTGAAAAAGGAACCCTGAAAGAAAAAGAAAACTGGAAAAAAGAGCTTCAGACAAAACCCATACTCACTCAAGAGCTGACTGCAAATCACTGGTCTGGTGATGTACCGCAGTTGTACAGTGCTTGCTTAGCACCTATAAGGCCCCAGGTTCAAGCCCCAGGACCACCAAAAGAAAAGCAGTGCCACATGGAAAAGAGTTTAGAAACCTACTGAAATAGAAAAATAAATATCTAGGAACTTCTGAAACTAACTTGTATGCTTTCTACACACTGGACATAGTTTCCCAATAAAAGCATGAGTTAGGAATTACGCAAAAATAAAAACTCAAAGAAGTTGCTAGAAATGACAGAAATAGTGAATAATGGTCTTGCAGCATGTGTAACTCCTACACACGTTCTTCCAGTGAGTATATTTGGAAACCTCATAAATGTAGTGAATACAATGAACAGAAATAAAGCATCTGAAAGCCAACATAGGCATCAATCACCAACTAGCAAAGACTACAGAACAAAGCAGTTGGGAGTGTAAGTACCCTCACCTCACAAATCCAGCAAGATTTCATATTATTTATTTTGCACATGGGAAGTAAATATAAGAAAACAGGGTGGCTCCTCTCCGAATTCACCTGCAGTCCCAGGACTCCTAATGTTAAAACAAACAAACCAGAAAACACCAGCTCCTCAAAACAGAAGGAAAAGGTGCAAAATACACCTAAATGAAGAGAGGCTGTTGGTTTACTGCAATCTCTTTTCAATCTCTTTTCAGGGGTAAAATCTACCAGAAGACAGAATCTGACAATAGGAAAGAGTATTCTACGAGCCACCTTTTAACACTGCCTATCTGTGTTATGCATACTTAAAGAGAACAAAATTCCCTCAAAATCAGAGACTCAATGTGGAAAGGCTTACAGAAACATCTGTGGGACTACTTTTCTAGCTGTAGAATTCATACATTAAACCTGAATATTAACAAACTTTCCATTCAAAAAAGCATGACATTCAGATATAAAGATGACAACTGAAAAATGAGACAGAAACATTAACAAAATGCAGCATTGATATGAACCTGAGTACCGGGAGGCTGCTGAGCAGTCAGAGGCTGCTTTAGCTCACGGCAAATATCAAGAAATATTCACATTATCATAATTTGAGGTAAGCAGAAAGCTTGGAAAGGCAGAAATCTGTGTATATTACCCCCAGAACTAAATTAAAATGTACTTACCCCAAACGCCAAGATTAGAGTATTCCAGACTCTTAAAACACCAAATTTATTTGAAATAGATGTTAAAAAGCTCTGCTGTTTCTCCTCCTAATCTCCAACCCCAATCAGAGACCAGCCTTCCCCTCCTTTCATTAGCTGGACATGTGTCAGCTCCCTCACATCTGCGGCTTCTCACTGGTTAGAGCTGCCTGTCCCATTCCAGGGAAACACAGATGGATCCCAGATGGGAAGGTCCTGCCAAACAGACCAGCTCTTCACCTTGCCAGAATCCCCACATACAGTCTCTCTCTGTCCCTTTTTCTCCTTCCCTCCTGCTTCCTCTCTCTCCACTACCCCTCCAAACCTCCGTTACCAGGGCTCTTTGCCAGCTGATGTCACTAAGTACACACCTCCCAGTGGCTTCTAGCCAATCTGACATTAACTTGTTAAATACGTGTAATTTGTTTATGGCTGACAATAACAGCAAGGATATTGTGCAAAACCTATCTATGCAAATCCCTAGTGGAAGAACCCATAGACACACACACAGACACAGAGACTCAAAATTTTTTACAACATGTAAATGCTGAACCAATTATCATTTAGAGTCCCACATATTGTCTGGTTACTACTATTGTTTAATAGCTTCTGCTCTTTTGAGTCAATTTTAAAATACTACCGTTTTAAAGTCCCTCACAAAAATGTATTAGAAATGTGTTTTGAAAGGGTAATTAGATAGAAAAAAAAATCCAAAGTTGCAAATTAATTTGAGGAATATAAACAGAAATGTATGTAAATGACTTACACAAGCTGCCTCTCGGATCCAGACTTGGTAGCACTGCAAAACTGGCACGTGATTAAAATAAGACAATGCAGGCAACATGGTTCTGGTGCTGTGAAGGTTGTAAATCAACGATGGAAACACAATGCAAAAATTGTTTTAAAACAATGCAAATATGAATATGAGAACACAGTATTTAGCATTAAAATAACTGCTAAAAAATACTATGGAAGGCAATTATTCTGAGAATTCAGAGAGAAAAAAGAACTGCACAAGGTGAGAATTTAATTCCTTACATACATAAAAGCCAGCAGATAATAGCTGATCAACTTCTGCCAAAGAAAAATTGACAACCGAAAACTACTGGTGTACTACAGTTAACAAAACCACACACTGTGGCACACACCTGCAATTCAAGTGCTCTGGGAAGCTAAGGCAGGAAGATCAGCAATTAAAGCTAAGCTTGTACAATTCAGTGACTTAGTGAGACCCTGTGTCAAAAAAAAAAGGATGTTATTCCTGGGGAGTAACTTCATTAAGTACCTATAAGATTTTCCTGTGTATGCCTGTGATTTTTGCAACTTCCTTTGAATCTGTATTTTAAAATAAAAAGTTAAAATGGAGGAGGGGCTTGGCTTTTCCCTGGATTAATATTAATACACAAACACATAGCCTAGAGTAAAATCTATGTAAATGGAGATTAAGAATTAAAGAAAGTTCCTCCATACACTAATAAAACACTGGTTATAATTCTCTAACCCTCAATCTTTTACCATACTCAGGATATCTGGAACTGGTAAACAATTTTTCTGACATGACAAATTTAGGCAATAAGAAAGATTTCTGTCTAGGGTTACATTATGACCAGGTTTCAGGTTTTCAGTTCATCCCAGTGGTGGTGGTACTATGTGACTGTAGTCGCAATTTTAATACTTATTATAGAGTAATTACTAATTCCCTGAATCATCACAAAGATACTGTATTATAGGGCCTATAAGGTAGGCATTATTATCTCAACATTATAGCTAAGGAAAAAAAGGGGGAAAGGTTGTTAAAAAAAAAAAAAAACACAGCTAGTAAGTACCAGCTCGCACAGTCTGGATCAACACCTAGAGCACTTTGTCAACTGGGGAAATCAATCAGAAAATGCTAGGTAATCTGGGTACAGTGTTACAGGCTTTTGCTTGATCCCAGCTATCCAGGATACTGAGGCTGGAAGACCACTTGAGGCCAGTAGTTTGAGGACAACCTGGGCAACAAAGTGATATCCCATCTTAAAAACAGAAAAACAAGGCTAAAAGGAATAATAGCACAGGGATAAAAGCCCTTGCTTAGTAAGCACTAAGTACCCAAGTCTGATCCCAGTCTGAAACTGGGCATGGTGGTGCATACCTGTAATCCCAGCACTCAGGAGGCTGAGGCAGGTGGACTGCTTGCTGTGAGGCCAAGTCTGGCCTGGGGCTACACAGTGAGTTCAGGACAGACCTGGACTAGAGATGGAAACCCTGTTTCAAAAAAAAAAAAGGACAAACAAGGGACGGGAGGAATAGTACAGCAAGCAGCTAGAGCACTTCTCTACCTGGCACAAGGCCCCGAGTTCAATTCCCAGTACCACATAAACTGGTCATGGTAGTGTGGTGATGCATGCCTGTCATCTCAACACTTCGCAGGCTGAGGCAGGAAGATTACTATGAGATCTGGGCCATCCTGGGCTACACAGTGAGTTCAGGACCACACTAGACTAGTGTGAGACCCTTCCTTAAAAAGACAAAAAAAAAAAAACATCACTCTAAGAGGCTGAGGCATCACAAGTTTGAGTCCAATCTTAGTAGAGCTTAGCAACTTAGCAAGACCTTGTCTCAAAATTTTAAAACGTATTTTAAAAGGCCTGTGGATATGACTCATTGTAAAGGACCCAGGTTTGAGCTCTAGTAAGAGGGGGTGGTGGCAGGGAGGGGTACATGCACGAAGTTAGCCACTTCACAAAAATACTCAAGCCTCCCTATAAGGAGCACTTGATGAAGAACTGGGGCTTTCTTGTCAACAGTGTTGACTTTGTTTCCTATGTAGTAAACTTTTTCTTTCTTTTCCTGTGGTACTAGGGATTAAACCCAGGGCCTTCAAACTGAGCTGCAGTGTCCATCACCCTTCCATTCTTCCTCCCTTCTTCTTTTAATTTTAATCACTTTTAAAATTTTATTTTGGTAAAGAGTACCACACCACACCACACCACACCACAAAGACTTAAAAAAGCAACCTATCTCTACAACAGATACAAAGCTACTACCATCCAGTTAAGCCACAAAGAAATTATTACATATAGAACCTGCATTATACAACAAAAAATATTGTCTACAAAGGAGAAAAATAGTTCTTCATTTCAACTATCCAGATTATGGGTCCTAAATAGCTATTTCCCAATAAAAGGACGAAAGGCTCTTTAGAAAAATAGTAGATAGCAGGTATTAAAATAGGAAACATTCTCAACTCTTATCAGAAAGCAAAGGGCTATTAAGGAATGCACTAGTTTTGGCCAAAGGTCTCTGAGAGCCAAACTGAAGAGGTTTCACTAACAAAGACCAGACACTGTGAGCATCAGCAATACATAACTTCAACAGATTGAAATAATCACTTTAAATCCAGTAGTTCATAATCATACTACTTACAAAAACTAATCACTTGAAGAATACTAGAGAACAAACTCATACTTCTAAGAACAGGTAAATTAAACAATGATTTTTTTTTTTTAAATAAAGGGTCTCTCTTTATAGTCCAGACTGGTCCTGAACTTACTATGTAGACCAGGATGGCCTTGAACTCAACCACCCTCCTGCCTCAGCCTCTTGAGTGCTAGAATTATAGGATAAACCACCATGCCCAGCTTATGTGGTGCTGAGTAACAGAGCCCAGAGCCTTGTGCTTGCTAAGCAAGCACATGACCCCGTTAGATACACCCCAGCCCTTATCTATTTTTCTTATATGAACTATACCTCCAGGCAAATAAATGGCTGGAGAAAATGAATTCCTATTAAAATAATGCATATGCCTAATGAAGAAATAAAACTCAGAATATCACCATGTTTCAAATGCCTTTTAATAAAATGAGTCTAGGTCATAATCAGCTGCCACTATTAAGAGATAAAAGACATGTACAAAAATTAATTTGCCTCCTACGAAGCTGTACTACCAACTATGGAGTCTTTTCTTTCCTTAGTGGTACTGAGGATTGAGGGCCTCTTGCATGCAATACAAGAGCTCTCTACCACGAAACTGTTACCCCAACCCCTTATGAAGCGTTCTTCACAAAATAAGTAAACCTAAATCTGATCAAACCTGATCTAACAACCAGTTTATAGAACATGAAGACATTTTTTTTTTGAGACAAAGTCTTGCTCTATAGTCTAGGGTGGTCCTGAATTTAACTATGTAGCCCAGGATGGCCTCAAACTCAGAGTCATCCTCCTGTTTCAGCTCCCAGCCCATATGGGCATGAATGCATCAACATAGTACTGCCAGGATGGCAACGCAGCTGGCAGAGCCCAGGAAGTGAAGTCAGGCACCATAGGAAACATCTGGTGAGCTCAGCTTCTTGGGAGGCTGAGTCAGAAGGATAACAAGTTTGAGGCCAGCCTGGGACCTTGTTTCAAAATTTAAAAAACAAGGCTTCCTTCCAGGTAGCAGAAACTTTTACCCTTATTTGTTTTCAAAATAAATGTCATCCTCTTTGCAATGTAAAAAATAAACTAAATAAGTACTAAAATAAGAAATAAAGCTGGGGCTTTAGCTTGGTGGTAGAGTGCTTGCCTAGTATGCCCAAGGCCCTCCTCAGTACAAGAAAGAAAATGGAAAGAAAAAAGAAAATTCCAAAAACAAAGCAAGTCCAGAATGTAGGAAACTTTAAAACTGAGACTCTTAATAGAAAGGTAGAAAGGCAGAAGAAGAAAATCTATACATTAAGAGAGAAACAGAAGAGCTGGAAGAATGGCTCACTGGTTAGAGAGCTTGCCCTAGCAAGCACAAGGCCCTGATTTCAACTCCCAAGAACCACATTAAGTGGGGCATGGTGGCACAGGCCTGTAATCCTAGCACCCAGGAGGATGAGGCAAGAGGACTGATTGTTATGTGTTCATGACCAGCCTGGGTTCCAAAGTGAGTTCAGGACCACCCTGGACTACAGAGTGAGACCCTGTCTCAAAAATAAAGGGAGAGGGGGAGAGAGGGAGTAGCAGCTCAGTGGTAATTTATTTATCTTGACATATACAAGGTCCTGGGTTCAGTCTCCAGCACTGCCAGAGAGGGGGTGGAGGGGACAAAATAAAAGACAAAAAAATACATGTGGATTTTACTTGGATGTTGATTAGAACTAATCAACTATAGAAAGAAATCTTTGAAGCCCGGCATGGTGGCATGTCTCAGGTACTCAGGAGCTGAGGCAGGAAGATTATTTGAGCCGAGGAAATATAGGTGAGGCAGCCTAGCCAGCATATTAAAAAAAAAAAAAAAACTTTCAGAAAACCAGTAAAAGTTTTAGGCCTGATGAGGCAGCCTATAATCCCAGCCTTCCAGGTGACTGAGGCAGAAAGATCACAAATCCAAGCCCAGCCTGGGCAACTCTGTGAGAATCTGTCTCAAAATAAAAATACAATTAAAAAGGGCTGGAGATACAGCTCAGTGCCAAGGCTCTGGGCTGAATCCTCAGTATCTAACCTCTCTCCCTACACAAGTAATCTACAGTTGATTTGTCCTAATCAGAATCCAAGTAAAATCCACATGTATTTTTGGTCACTCTATAGCCCAGGCTGGTCTTGTACTCCCTATGGAGCCCAGGCCGGCCTGGAATTCCTAGCGATCTCCTGCCTCAGACTCCCAGCTGCTGGGATGATAGGCTTGAGCCACCATGCCCAGCCTGAGCCCCTATCATTTTTGAGCAGCCCATTAGGAGCAGAGCATTAAGGAAGTGAAACTCCCAGTACTGGGGAAGTGAAGCTGCTCAAAGCTGATTGCGCCAGTGGCACTGGGGCTCATGCAGGTGGAAAGCGGTGAGATCACGAACAGGGCCAGGCTGCAGCAGCCTCTTCTATATATGCTGTATACTACTTCCCTCTTACTTCCCCTGCCCCACTCTAGGTAAGTGATTTCTCCAAGGAGCTCTGGTGTTAGTTGCATGCAGTTCAAAGTCAAGAACTGAAAGTTTGTTACTCTAAAAGGTCCTTTTAGACTCTCTTAGTAAACAACCAGAAAATGTATATATAAGTCATTTTGCATGGTATTTCCATGGCTCTACTTTCAAATAAGAAAGAATATAGGGGGCTGGGGGGCATAGCTCAGTGGTTAAAGTACTCACCAAGCAAGCACAGGACCCTGAGTTTGACTCCCCAACACTACATACTGGGTGCAGCAGGTAGCGCACACCTGTAATCCCAGCACGTGGGAGGCTGAGGCAGGAAGACTGCCAAGAGTTTAAAGCCAGCCTGGACTACAGAGTGAGACTCTGCCGCAAAAAAAAAAAAAAAAAAAAAAAGAGTAAATAAACTGGCTTTGTAGCAGTGCCTGTTATCCCAGCACTTGGGACACTCAGGGAAGAGGATAAGCAAATAGGTGGAGGCCAAGCTGGGCTACATAGAGAGGAATTTGAAGTCAGCATGAAGTGTATAAGGAGACTTTGTTTCAGAAAAACCCATTAAGTTCACAATGATACTTCCAAATGCAGCTCTGACACCCCAAAGAACATTCTTACAGAAGACATTCAGATATCATTTAATAATTGAAATACAGTATTATCGCCTGTGACAGTATAGAATCCTTATCAACCATTTCATGAATTATGAAGTAATCAATTTATATGCTGTATTGATTATTTTTAATAATACTGTACTGCTGCTAGGCATTCCTCTTCCTCGCAAAACACATGCATCTTTGCCACTTTCTCTTGAGACAGGGTCTTGCTCTGTAGCCCAGTAGCCCAGGCCGGCCTTGGACTCAGAGCAATCCTCCAGTCTCGGCCTCCCAAGTGCTGGGATTACAGATGTGCACCACCATGCCCAGTTTACGTGGTGCTGGGGAATCGAACTCAGGTACTGAGCACTTGCCTTAGCACTTGCACTTTAACCGCTAAGCCATTCCTCCCAACCCTGCTCTTGCCACTATCACCAAAAGAATGGTGAGTGTTCTGAGTAAGTGTTGTCCAATGGATATGGACAGGATCTTAAGAACATACAACCTCATTCGTCTTATTCACAAGATCTGGCAACATGCAACATTCGCTCCTTATCGAAGTCAAAATGCCTGTAAGCATTTTGAACCAATTCAAGACATCAAGGCAACCACAGCCATACAACTCAAGACAAAAAAAGAGGACTTCCAGAACTCCTTTAAAAAGCGGGCAGGGGCTGGAGGAATAGCTCAGCAGTTAAAGCACTTGCCTAGCAACCTCAAGGCCCTGGTTTCAATCCCCCAGCACCACATAAACCAGGCATGGTGGCACATGCCTGTAGTCCCAGCACTTGGGTTGGCTGAGGCCAGACAGTCATGAGTTCAAGGCCAGCCTGGGTTCCATGGGAGGTAAGGAACAGCCTGAATTACAGAGCAAGACCCTGTCTCAAAAGAAAGAGAGAAAGAAAGAAAAAGCTTATTTTCCAATCACATCTCACAGGGCATTTTTAGCACTCCAAAAGGCTCCTTATGTTCCTTTCTAGTAAAAATGACTTCCACCCACAATGCCAGGCAATCGCCGCCCCTCTGCCTTCACTGTCTCTATTAACCCGCTAACTGGAGATGTCTCACTTGGCTTCTAAGGATCATCCCAGTGGCAACATGTATAAGGATTAAATGGTTCTAATTACCACGTAACAGTCTATTCACAGATACCACTGTTTAAAAGCGCTAAAAATCTAATTTGTTTCCAAATTTTGGAATTTTTCTGGGAAGTTCATAATGGCTAATTAACAATTTTGTCCAATTTCATCAGAATTTTTGGTGCTGTTGTTTTGTTTTGCTTTTTTCATTTGTGATACTGGGGTTTAAACCCAGGGCCTCTGTACTGAGAAACTTCCCAAGTCTTGTCCTTTTAGGTTCTTGCTCTTTAGTCTAGGCGGATCTCCATACATACTGCAATCCTCCTGCCTCAGCCTCCTGAATGCTAGGATTACAGGCATATATGCCCCCACGACAGGCAACAACCCAAGTCTTTTTAAAATATTTTTTTAGGGCCGGAAGAATAATAGCTTAAGGCACTGCGTTCAATTCTTCAGCAGCAGATAAACTCAGCCTGGTAGTACACACCTGTAATCCGAGCACTCAAGAGGCTGAAACGGGAAGAAGAGGACTGCTGTGTGTTCAAGGCCAGCCTGGGCTACCTAGTGAGTTCAGGATCAACCTGGACTATAGAGCAAGACTCTGTCTCAATCAATCAATCAATCAATCAATCAATCAATCAATCAATCCAGAGTCTCACTAAGTCACTAAATTGCCCAGGCTGAGCTCAAGTTTATAGTCCTTCTGTCTTAACATTCAGAATGCTGAGATTACAGGTATGTGCTGTCATGTCCAGCCATCTTATCAATCATTTGGGAAAAGAATTAGCTAAGTACTACTTTATACCAACCCCGAACAAGTTTTGTTTTGGTATTGGAGAAGAAATGCAGAAATGCAGGAACTTGCACTCATGCTAGGCCAGTGACCTACCACTCAGCAACATCCCTAGCCCTTTTATTAATATTAACCTTTTTTTTTGAGACAGGGTCTTGCTCTGTAGCCCAGGCTGGCCTTAAACACTCAGCAACAATCCTCGTGCCTCAGCCTCCAGAGAGCTGGGACTATAGGCATGTGCACCACACCCAGTTTATATGTGCTGAGGAATGGAGCCCAGGTCCTTGAGCTTGGTAATCAACCACTTAGCTATTCCTCCAGCCCTTAATGTTAACTTTTATCTGTCTGTCTGTCTGTCTGTCTGTCTGTCTGTCAATCTGCCTCAAATTAACAGCAGTCCTCCTGCCTCTGCCTCCCAAATGGTGGGAATCACTCAAGCTCAAGGCTCTGGGGTTCAATTCTCTAGCACCACATAAAATGGGCGTGGTGGTACATGCCTGTAATCCCAGCACTCAGGAGCCTGAGGCAGGAGGATTGCCTTGACTTCAGACCAACCTGCAGTAGAATGAGAGCCTGCCTCAAAAAAAAATTACCTGTCTTATTATTAGAAGATGCTCTCATGTTGTGAAGATCAGTTGTCTGTCATCTCATTTTGATGTCCCATTTAGATTTTTATCATCCCAGATTATAGGAACACATTCCTATGTACTCTCATAGTATTACCATGGTGTTTCACCTTCTAATATAATCATTTCACCTTCTACAGTGCATTCCTAAACACAATTTATTTTGGTGCATGTCAAAAAAAATCTGAGGTTGAAAATATACAATAACTCTTATTAAGATGCCTACTACAAAAAGCCTATCTAATTACACAGTGGAAATGAAGATCCAAAGACTAAGATCAAATTTCTAGTACTGAAGATGAAAGTGGCCTCTACAACAGGTGAAGACTAAAACTCCTACGAGGCTTTTTATTCATAAAAGACACCAGAATAATGCAGAAATCTTGTTTTCCTTATAAATTTTCCATTTTATATATAGAGACATTATTTTTTCTTAATTTTCAGTAAAGTATTTCTGGTTTCACAATAAAAGCTAGAAGAAAATAATGTCACCTACATCGCAGAGAGCTTTTCATAACTAGTTTGACTGAAATGTCTTCATTCGAACACCTGGGAGTTGGGAGTGCCCACACAGATTTTCATATACACCTAAGTTTCTTTCTGCCAGTAGACTTTATATGTTTTTGACAGAAAAGGAAAAATTAAGCCACTTAATATTTCAAGCACACAGTCAGTAACTCTACTGGAAACACAAAATATCAAGGCTAATAAGTCTTTTATAAAATAACTATAGAGAAACATAATTCCTACATCCTATCATGAAATCCTATGAATTATTCAATTATTTCTAATTATTCCTCTGTATTTTAATAGAAAATTATAGTTGGACCATGATAAGACCTTACATTCCACATTTTAACAAATTCTGCCTCTGAAATAAAATTAAACAGAGGCAACAGAAATGTATTTTTCTTTGGTATTTATATGACTTTCATGAGCTAAGTAAACTGTGTAGAGCTAAAATTAGATTAGAAACTCTTATCAACTGAAAGTCTCACCTCCTTTAGTATTTTGCGTATGGCCACAAAGGCCCAGGCTGCTGGCTATTTTGTTTTTGAGGTACCAGTGATGAACCCAAGGCCTCTGTCTAAGCTATACCACCAGCCTAGCATACGGCACACAAGCGCATGCTACTGGGAACTAAGCCCAGGGCCTTCATACTAGATGTATTCTCAGCTGCTTTTCCTTTTTTTTTTTTTTTTTTTTTTTTTTTTGAGACAGGGTCTCACTCTGTAGCCCAGGCTGGTCCTGAACTCACTATGGAGCCCAGGTTGGCCTTGGACTCACAGCAATCCTCCTGCCTCAGCTTCCCAAGTACTGGGATTACAAGCATATACCACCATGCCCAGCTGTAGGTGGTGCTGGGGAAACAAACTCAGGGACTGAGCACTTTAACTGCTGTGCCATTTCTCCAGCCCATTTTTATTTTTGACTGTGGGACAGGTATCACTATGTCACAGTAGCCCTGTCTAGGCTCAAACTTGCAATCCTCCTGCCTCAGTCTGCTAGAGTACTGGGATTATAAGGTATGAGCCACCCAGCCCAGTATGCCTAGGTGCTAGATTCTCACTTTTGATCCCACGTGAAAACCATCACAGGGCTAGGGGTACAGTCACAGCACTTGCCTAGCAGCCATGAGTTCAATTCCAGCATCACACAAACTGGATGTGGTGGCACATGCCTATAATCCCAGTACATACGAGGATAAAACAGAAAGACTGCCATGTGTTTTGAGGCCAGCCTGAGCTACATAGTGAGTTTAGGACAAGACTCGACTACAGAGCAAGACCCTGTCTTAAAAAAAAAATCACAGAATGTTTATTGTATTATGAATTCCCTACAAACCTTCAAGTAAAAGAGCTGGGTGTGGTAACGCACACCTGGAATCCTAGCAATCCGGAGGATGAGGCAGGAGGATTGCCGTGAGTCCAAGGTCAACCTGGGCTACATAGTGAATGCAGAACCAGTGTGGACTACAGAGTGAGACCCTGTCTCGAAAGAAAGAAAGAAAGAAAGAAAGAAAGAAAGAAAGAAAGAGAGAAAGAAAGAAAAAGGGGGAGGGAGGTGGGGAGGGAGGGAAAGAAAGAGAAACAAAAAGACATGAAATAAACCTCTCCTTTAAAAAAAAAAGTCTGTTACTAATAGATAATACGTATCAGCAGTTTATGGACTAAGGATGTATCTAATGCAAGGCTCGACATTCAAATCCATGGCATCAAAAAAGAAAAAAGGTACAATTCCTAATTTATGTACAAATTTATCCTACCTCAGATAGAAGCAAAAAAAACCCCTCAGTTATTAACTATTATGAAATGTCTGCCACATACTGGGCTTGTACAAAAACATACAGGCCTTGCAGAAATTTGCAGGAGTTTGTTTTGAAGAGGGTTTTTTTGCGGGGTTCCCCCCACCCCCTTTTTGAGACAGGGTCTCGCTCTGTAGCCCAGGCTGGCCTTGGACTCACAGCAATCCTCCTGCCTCGGCCTCTGGAGTGCTGGGATTACAGGCATATATCACCACACCCAGTTTATGTGGTGCTATGGAATCAACTCCATTATAAGCACTTTAACCACTGAGCCATTACTCCAGCTTCAGGATTTTTTTTTTTCTTCTAAGACAGGGTCTTACTATATAACCCAGGCTAGTACTAAATTCACTATATAACCCAAGCTGGCCTTGAACTCACAGCATTCAAAGCAACCCTCCTGGCTCAGCCACCCTGTGTGTTAGAATTACAGTTGTGTGCCACCAAGTCTGGTTAATTTTTTTTTTTGATACATTCTATAGTCCAGGCTGGTCCTGAACTCACTATGCAGCCCAGACTTGCTTTAAACTCAAGGCAATCTTCCTTCCTCAGCCTCCCTATTGGTAGGATTACAGGAATCTACCACAATGCCCAGGTTACCAGCTAATTTTCATATGGTGCTGAGGGACCACACTCAGGGCCCTGCACATGCCATTCAAGTGCTCTAACTACTGAGCATACCCCCAACCTCCTTGCAGAACATTTAACAAAACATCCTCTTAGGGCTGGAGGGATGGCAAGGCGGTGAAAGCACGTGCCTTGTAAGTGCAAGGCCCTGAGTTGATTCCCCAGCATCACATAAAGCTGGGTGTGTGGTGATGCACGCCCGTAATCCCACCACTCAGGAAGCTGAGGCAGGTGGATTGTCCTGAGTCCAAGGCCAGCCTGGACTACACCAGTGAGCTCAGGACCAGCTTGGGCTACACAGCGAGACCCTGTCTCAAAAAAGAAGAGGAAAGTGGCAAGAGCAATAAGATACATGTGTTTAAAGCAAGAAAGAGTAATGGAGGTTGTCTTTTACTGTAATAATTTTTTTAAAAATTTAGGTGCTAGAGGAATGGCTCAGTCGTCAGGCGCTAAGTACCCAAGACTCCCCAGTACTATGTAAGTGGGTGTTGTGGCGCACGTCTATAATCCCAGCCCTCAGGAGGCTGAGACAGGAAGATTGCCTTGAGACCATGTCTCAAAAACAGAAAAAAGAAAATCCTCTCAACAGTAGTAGTACCTTCATTATTTAAATTGGCATATAGCAAATTACATTAACAGATTTACTTAGTAAGTCTAATCATATTTCCTCAGTTTGCACAAATACAGTATTTACTATTTGCTTCAACACTGGATGTCTGTTCAAAAGCCTTCCATACTTGAATTTCTACAGCAGAATTTTAAATTTAAATTGAACTTATTTTTACAGATTGCAAAAATATATATCTTAATGAAAGCAAACTCATTTTATTTGTGAATCCCACTTAGTAACACCAAAAAACCTGCTTTTTATGTCAAGAAAATAGAACATTCTGTAACTGTTACAAAATAGTGAATTAGGACCCAAAATGACATCATGGTATTTTTCAAAAATTGGGCAAGTTTTCTAGGGCAGTGGCACAGGTCTATAACCCTAGCTATTGTAAAAGCTAGGGCAAAATCATGTTTGAGACCAGACACAGTAAGATTCTATTATTACAAGAAAACAGGGGAGGGGAGATCAAGCTTACACCTTTCCCTTTTTTCTTGTTTTCTTTTTGGAGGGGGTTATGGATGAATCCAGCATTGAGCTATGCTCCCACTTCTGAATCATTACATCTGCTTATATTCTCTTGACTGCAAAGGGCACCATATATGGTTGTACTTGTGTGTATAGTTCTAGCATGTTTTAATTTTTAAAGAGATTTTGTGTATATTTTGATAGTAAATAGGAGATTACATATATTATATATATATATGTATGTATATAGTATATTCATGACCTATTTTTTCTTAAATATTTCAATTTTTCAGTAATGAGTACTAAAGATCAAGTCCAGGGTCTTCACACTGGGCTACATCCCAGTCCTCCCAGTATTTTTTTTTTCAAGACAGGATCTCGCTCTGTCATCCAGAACTGACTGTGTAGCCCAGGCTGGCCTCAAACTCACAGTAATCCTATTGCCTCAGCCTCCTGAGTGCTAGGATTACAAGTGTGTATCACCTCCCCCTGCTTACATGGTGCCTGGGAGTGGAGCCAGCCTTGTTCTTGCTAGGAAAGTGCTGTAACTGCTGTGCTACTCTTCCAGTTTAGTTTCCCCTCCTCCTTTTTTGGAGACAGGGTCTTGGTAAGTCACTAAATCTCTGAGGTTTATCATTTACATATTTTATGCATCCGTGACCTGATTTTTTCTTTAAAATTTTTAATGTCTAAGCTATGCAGTTCATCTACAATTCTTTCCAAATTGTTGCAAATCTAAAATTTTTTTTGCATATATGTGGACCACACAGATCAAATCCTAGTTGTTCAAGGGGTGACTGTGGTATGTTAGAAGGTAATATAGCAGTGCATGTATAAGATGTTCAGGGTGCAATTTTAAATATGATAGCCTGGATAGCCTCACTGAGAAAGGGGTAAGGAAATGGGCCAGAGAGCTGAAAAAAGTGCAGTTTAGGTAAAGGTCCTAAGCAAAGCCAGGCCTGGAGTACTCAAGGAACCGTAAGATGCGTACATGGCCAACAGGATATGAGTTTAGAAAAGTTAACTAGGGAGATGGCAGAAAGGCAGATGGCAGAATGCTTAAAGCCACATCAAAGTAAGACCAAGTGATGTATCCCTGTAATCCAGCAGTAGGATACTAAGGCCGGAAGTTCAAGGCCAGCCAAGGCTATATAACAAAACCCTATGAAAAAAACAAAAGTAAGACGGGATAGTTCAATTCACTGGCACCTCTTAAACCAGGTATAATGGTACATGTCCATCTGCGCACTTTGCACTTAGGAGACTGAAGCAAGAGGACTGCTGTGAGTTCAGGGCCAGCCTGAGCTTAACAACTGTAAACAGGTAAACACTGTGTTCAGTTCAGGACCACCAGCCTGAACTACAAAGTGGCAATTTGGCAAGATTATGTCTCAAATTAAAAAAAAAAAAAGGGGTGGAACAATGGGGGCAGAGGACTGACTAAGACTGACTAGGGTCAGTTGAAGGCCTTGGGTGTGATTCCAAGTACTGCACTAAATAAACTGAATTAAAGTGAAAGAAACGTTGGTTCAAGTTCTTTAGTTGATTTTCCTATACACTGATATCTGAGAAAAGTCACTAATTGATAGAAAAGTAAATAACTGGGGCTGGAGGAATGGCTCAGCAGTTAAAGCACTGGTCTAGCAAGCTCTAAGTCAAGCGCTAAGTACGAGTTTAACTCCCCAGCACTACATAAGCCAGGCATGGTGATGCACCCCTATAATCCCAGCACTCAGGACGCTGAGACAGGAGGATTGCTGTGAGTCCAAGGCCATCTTGGGCTCCATAGTGAGTTCAGTTCCAGCCTGGGCTTCATAGTGACTTCAGGACCAGCCTGGAGTACAGAGTGAGACTCTGTCTCAAAAAAAAAGTAAATGATTGAGACAAAATCTTGTTTTTCATATACTCCAGCTATAATATAGTGAATCATAAATATATACCAAAGTACCAGATACAATACAAATCAAGAAGTGGGCTAGACGGGGACAGCTTACTGTAGATCACTCGTCTAGCATGCATGAGGCTCTGCGTCTGATTCTAACACCACAAAAAATAAAAAGTTAAAAAAATACCAAATATGACAGGAAAAAAAAGAAAACTCTTCAGCTAAGTAAACAACAAGAAAGGCAGACTGTAATCCCGGCACTAAGGGAGGTTAAGGCAGGAGAATCTCAAGTTCAAGTTCACTGGGTAAGAACACTCCCCATCCCACACCCCACACCCCCCCCCCAAAAAAATAAAACTTCAGGGCTGGGGATGTAGCTCTCTGATACAGTACCCCTGGGTTTCATGGAGAAGATGGGTGAATTAGGAGTTCAGGTGGGTGGGCTTATATATTCATACTGAGCAAAATGAAAAGCCAAGGAAAAGCAATGGTTTTATACAAAGAACAGAACAGTGTGCCACCTTCCTAGGCTAGAAGGTACAGGTCCAAATTCTCTACAGCAATAAAGCCAATTCTTGGGGCTGGAAGAATGGCACAGTGGTTAAGCACTTGCCTTGCAAAAAAGCAAGGCCCTGAGTTGATTCCCCAGCACCACATAAAGCTGGGCATGGTGATGCATGCCTGTAATCCCAGCACTTGGGAGGCTGAGGCAGGCCGAGACAGGAGAACTTCCATGGGTCCAAGGCCAGCCTGGCCTCCACAGTGAGTTCTGGACCAACCTAGGCTACAGAGGAGATCCTGTCTCAAAACAAACAAACAAGTAAAATAAACCCAGTTCTTAAGCAATAGGGCAGACAAAGAACTCAGGCACATGCCATCTTCCTGCCTCAGTCCAAGTGTGTCCCACATTATTATTATTATTATTTTCTTTTTGAGACAGGGTCACTCTGTAGCCCTGGCTGATCCTGAGCTCACTATGGAGGCCAGGCTGGCCTTGGACTCACAGCAACTATTCTCTTGCCTGATTCTCCTGAGTGCTGGGATTACAGGCATGCACCACCATGCTTGGCTTATGTGGTGCTAGGGAAATGAACTCAGGACCTTGCGTTTGCTACTTAAGCACTATAACCACTATGCCATTCCTCCAGCCCCACACCATCTGTTAAATTCTAGCTCTCAAGTAATGTGACTTTACTGATATATTAAATGACTTTTTTGATGTATCAAAGCCAAAGGCACTAAGCCAGTATCTTCTATTGAACAACTCTGTCTCTCTCAACTTTGTCAAAGGGTCTCACTCTGCAGTCCTAGTTGGTCCTGAACTTACTACTTTGTAGTCTAGGCTGCCTGGGGAACACAGGACAATTCGGGCTCAGCCACACAAGAGCTGCGATTACAGGCATATGCCACCAGGTTTAGCTCTGAACAACTCTTATGATTACCTTTTTCTCTCTTTTTATTACAGTGCTGGCAGGGGTAGAAATAGGGCTTTTGCAGTATACTATACTCCCAGCCTGTTTTTGGTTCTGATTTTGAGACAAGGTCTTGCAAAGCTGAGAGATTGCTCAGGCTAGGCTCAAGCTTGCAATCCTCCTACCTCAGCCTCCCAGAATGTTGGGCCTAAGGCCTGTGCCACCAGGCCTGCTCACATTTATATTCTATATGAAAAGCATCCCATAAAGCCAGAATGCAATGTGAATGAAGTTCCAAAAGTACAAGCCATGTATCATTTAGAAGTTTCAAAAAACAGTTTAAATACCAAGATGCATTAATGTAATTTATAAGCAAAATACATGAGAAGGGCCCAACAGCTTTGAATGATTACTGTAGGGATTTTGTTTATTTGCTGAAAAGGAAAGTCTTGCTATGTTGCCCAGACTGGCTCCAAATTCCTGGGCTCAAGTGATTCTCTTCTTTTCAACCTCTTGAGTAGCTAGTACTAAAAGTATATACTATAACATCTGGCACATACTCTAGGGTTTTGTTTTGTTTTTTGGTTTGGTTTTTGCTGAAGCAGGGTCTTGTTCTGCAGTCCAGGCTGGTCCTCCTGCCTCAGCTTTTGGAGTACGGGGATTACATATGTGTTATCATAACCATCCTCACCTTGTTTGTTTTCTCGTCTTCTTTTTTTTCCCGTTTTTATCAGTACTGGGAAATTGAACACAAGGCCTTAACAGAGTTACATCCTCCATGGTTTTTGTTATTTTTATTGAGATATTTTTGTTTTTTGAGATAGGGTCTTGCTCTATAGTCCAAGCTGATCCTGAACTTAGTATGTGGACAAGGCTAGACGCAAATTCACAATAATTCTCCTGCCTCGGCCTCCTAAGTGCTAGGATTACAGGTGTGCACCACCACACAGTGCTGGTGAGGTACTGGGGAATCAAACTCAAAGGCACTCTAATTGCTGTGCTATTATTCCAGCCCCTATTTATCTTTTTTTTTTTTTAAGACCGGTCATACCATGTAGTGTAGGCCAGTCTTGAATTTACTCTGTAGCCAGAAGGGCCTCAAACACAACACTCCTCCTGCCTTAGCTTTGCAGGTGCTAGGATTCCAAGTGTGTACTACCACATCCAGCTACAGATCAGCATATAAGGATGGGGTAGATGTGCATGGGAGAGAGGGGTTACAAAAGGCAATAAGCTATGGAATACTGATAAATTCATTGCCTTAATTTTGGTAATGGCTTCACAAGTGCATCAAAATTTACCAAGTGGTAAATATATCTACTTTATTGTGAGTTAAAATTAACTCAAGTTTTTCAGCGGAAAGAATAGAATGGCTGGGTGTGGTGGCACATGTCTATAATCTCAGCACTCTGGGAAGCTGAGGCAAGAGGACTGGAAGTTCAAGCCCAACCTGGCAACTCAGTGACTTAGTAACACTCTGTCTCAAAAGGCTGGGAATGTTGCTCAGCATGAAAGCCCAGGGCTCAATCTCACTATTATAAAACCAACAAAACAAACATATATATGAAGGAAAAGAAAGCATCAGGAAGAACTACTTGTTCAAGAGGAACCCTGAGGACTCTGTTCAGTTTAAACAGATGGATATAAAAAGACAGAAAAGCAAGCCAAATGGACACCTGTACACAGCAAGAAAATGGGTCTGCAAACAAAAAAGGAATCACTCCTTGAGAAACACCAGAAGACAAAGCAGCAGAAGATGGCAGGCAACTCAATACCTCCTTAATCTATACCACACTATTTATGGTGTGTTTCCCTCAGCCTGTCAAGACTGTTCTTCTGGCTCATTTCATTGATAAATATACCTAAAACCTCGGATGCAGGCAAAGCCCACATCCTCTCAACTCCTAACCAGATAATCAAACTCAGCTCAACCTAACTTTGAAACAGTATGTTTCAAAAAGATCTAATGTACCTTGTACAATTCATTTTGATGATAAATATTCAAGGAGACACAGAGTTAAGCCAAAAAAAAAAAAAAACTGAAACAGATTTAAGTTGCTTCCAACAAGCAGAACCACATCTAAAATGTATCCTGTTATAAATGCAACACAAATGTCATATTATAAATAACTCAGTAAAACTGAGTTAATGGATCATTCACATTGCTAGCTCAGAGATCCATCTCTTAGCGCTTTTCCCCAACCTCCTGCTGTGAAATGAAATGTCATCTTCTCAATAAAACTCCACTAAACTCCGTCTTCATTAAGCTCCCTTGATACAGTTACATTCCTGCCCTGCCCTCAACACTATACTTGACCAATAACTATTTCCTTAAGCTATACAAGTTATGTCCTACTCATTACCAAGTGTAAGCAATGTTCTGTACACAAGAGTCACGAATGAAAAAAAGTATTGGATGGTACAAGGGCAACCACAGCAAGACCTAGAGAGGTGTAAAGATCAACCTCAAAGCTCACCAGAGTTCTGGTCTCTCTTCATTAAGACGTTCAACAGCAGCTCATGGGGCAGAGGTTCATAAGTGTTTGCTACATTATCCTACTCATTCTACTTTTTGCATATATTCAGAGTCCCCTGCAAATAAAATTGTTTAATAAAGAGAGCCACAGAGAAAGAGTAGGTGAAGATATGATTAAGTCATTGTTCTTACTTTCCTACCTTTGAACTTTTCTTTTGCCTTTTAACTTGATCTTTGCCAGCTTCCCTCTTCGTTGTCAACAGGTCTATTGGGTCATTAGCCATTTAACAAATGGTGGTTGGAAGGATAAAAGACAGACCCTTTCCTTTGCACAGGCAGCTGAATTCCAAATGCTAGACTCCTGGCTCCACAATGTCTGATTCAGAAGAGCTGCTGGGAGCTATTAGTCTAGCTCGCCCACCCAGGCACAGGAGACTCTCAGAGTTCCTTTTACACCATTCCCATATGCCTCTCATTTACGCCTCAGAGCTTCATGATTGCATGTTTTCCTTCAGCACAGGAAAGATCAGGTCCAGTGTGACCACAGCTATTATAAGGAAGATCCAAGGATAAGGGGTCCAAAATTAAGCACTTTCAAATGTGGAAATGTAATGGAATTTTTTTCTAGTGGGACAATAATCCAACAAAAATGCATTTCAAAGTCCCCAAACAAATACTGAGAAACAATAGTACCAGAGATGTACTCTGACCTAAACGAGGGCATTTGCCATTGTGTAAGCACCCCATATACTTCCCTCAGAGTCTTACTGCCACCCCACTATACCTCCTTACTAGCACTGAACCCAGAGTCTTTGTTCAGAGCTTTACTTCCCCCCCCCTTTTTTTTTTTTTTTTTTTTTGAGACAGAGAGTCTCACTCTGTAGCCCAGGCTGGTCCTGAACTCACTGGTATAGCTCAGGTTAGCCTTGGACTCAGAACAATACTCCTGCCTCAACCTCCCAAATGCTGGGATTATAGGTGTGCATCACCATGCCCACCTTTACGTGGTGCTGGGAAATTGAACCCAGGGCCTTAAGAGTCACTCTGTAGTCCAGGCTGATCCTGAGCTCACTGTGTAGCCCAGGCTGGCCTCAAACTCACAGCAATCCTCCTGCTTCAGCTTCCCAAGTGCTTGGATTACAGAACTGAAGCCAAGGCCTTTATTTGCTAGGCAAGTACTCTAACCACTGAGCTGTTGGGCTGCACCCGGTTTGTCCTGAGTCCAAGTTGCTCAGTGTGAAGCCTGGGCTCAGCCCCCAGGACTACAAAAATAAATAAACAAACAAACTTGAGTTAACTAGTCCATCAAGCCTGAAATCTGGTTGAGTGTTCTAACCAAATGAATCCTCCTGTCCATATAGAAAAATACAGGCAACAGGTTCAAAATCTATATAAAAACTGCCCTGTAGTAGACCTGGGGATTTCCAAGTAGGCCCTGAATTATAAAGCAAATTGTCCAAGTTCAAAAAATTGTGTTTATTGGGCATGGCAGCTCAAATCTGTAATTTTAGCTCTCTTGGAATGCTAAAACAGGAGAATTCCAAGTTTAAGCCCAGAGTGACTAACTCAGCAATTTAAAAAGACCCAGTTTCAAAACAAAACAAAAAAAGAAAAGAAAAGAAAAGAAAAAGATAAAAACAGGCTGGAGATGTCATATAGCGTGCTAAAGCTGTAGGTTCCATCACCTAGAAAAAAATCTGGGCTGGAGGAATGGCACACTGAGCTAAAGTGCTTGTCTAGGAAGCACAGGCCCTGGATTCAATTCCCCAGTACCAAATAAACTGAGTATAGTAGCACACACCTGTAATCACACCACTCAGGAGGCTGAAGCAGGAAGACTGATGTGAGTACTAAGCCACCCTGGGCTACAAAGTGAGTTCAGGAACACCCTGCCTAAATAAATAAATAAATAAATAAATAAATAAATAAATAAATAATTCTTTAAAAACCTGTTTCAAATGAGACGTTTTGTCAGCCACTGCTTAAGAGGCTGAGATAGGGGGATCACAAATTAGAGATCAGGCCAGGTATGGCAGTACATACCTATAATCCAAGCACATGGAAGGCTGAGATAGGAGGATCATGAGTTTGAAGCAAGCTATGGAACCATACAAGTTCAGGAGCCAGCCGAGGCTACATAGTGAGAACTTGACTAAAAAAAACTTAGGAGGCCAATCTGGGCAGTTTATTGTGACCTTATTGCTAGATTTAAAACTATAAAGCTGTGGAAACTCAGTGGTCAAGAGTTGGAGCCCTGGAGTTCAAATCCTAGTATTGCCCAAAAAAAAGAGTTTTTAAATTTGAAGAACATTTTTCCCATTAAATGCAATACTAAAAGAGTCCAGGAAAGCAGCCCACAAAACCTGCAAGCCCAAATTCTTCCAAAAGGGAAAAACCACATTTCACAAAAATGTCCCATGTGTGGCCAGAGTAATAGCCCACTAAAGTGTTTGCTTAGCAAGCACACAACCCTGAGTTTAACTCTCCAGCACCATGAAAGCCAAGCAGGGAGTGGTGTCACACACCTGTAATCCCAGTACCCAGAAGGCTCAGGCAGAAGGATTGCCTTGAGTTCGAGGCCAGCCTGGGCTAGAGCGAAATTCTGTGGGAAAAAAAAAAGTCAGGCTGGAGGAATAACTCAGCGGTTATGCATTAAGTGCTTGCTTAGCAAACACTAAGTACCCGAGCTCATTCCAAGTTCATTCCTCGGTACCAGTAAAGCTGGGCATGGTGGTGTACCCCTGGAATCCCAACACTTGGGAGCCTGAGACAGGTGGATTGTCCTGAGTCCAAGGCCAACCTGGGCTACACAATTAATTCATAACCAGCTCTGGATTAGAGTGAGACCCTGATTCAAAAAAAAAATGTGTAATACCAACCTTTAAGTTCTGATGACTGCGGTAGCCAAATAAGTTTAAGAAATACCTCATACTGTTATTTTTCTCTTATAATTGATGATACAAACACTACTTTATTAAAGGCTTTAAGAAAACAATAAAGTCAACTATCTCAATCTTTCACAAAATTTTTGACCAGAAACCTTTTTCCCTTTCCACAGAATAATTCTGCAGCATATCCTTTGGGAAATATCATTTTGTCCAATAAAACTATTATCATAGTGGTTAACTAAAAATATTAACAAATTTCAATATGGTTTTTACTGATCTGAACGCTGAACACAAAATACAAAAGTATTACTTATTTGCAGCTGGGCCTCGTGGCATGGACCTGTAATCCTGGCACTCTGGGAGGCTGAGGCAGGAGGACCACAAGATGGAGCCTAGTCTGGGCAACTTATTGACTTAAAGAATCTTTACCTCAAAAATAAAAAATGGGAGCTAGAAGTAAAAAAAAAAAAAAAAAAAAAAAAATGGGGGCTAGAAGAATGGCTCAGTAAAGTGCTTGCCTAGCAAGAGCTAAATCAAATGTGAAGTACCTGATTTTGATTCCCCAGCACTACATGAACTGGGCATGATAGCACATGCCTGTAATCCCAGCACTCTAGAGGCTGAGACAGAAGGACTGCTGTGAGTCCATGGCCAGCCTGGGCTCCATGGTGCGTTCAGGACCAACCTGGGCTACAGAGCAAGATCTTATCTCAAGAAAAAAAAAAAAAGGTTGGATGGAGATTTGGATTCAATCCCTAACTACTACCACCAAATAAATAAGTGAATAAATAAATGAAGTTATTTTCTTCATTAGACACATTCATAGTGAGACCTTGTCTCAAAACAAAAAATACAAGAACTAATTTAATGCCTGATTTGTTATTTCGTTTATTTCCTCACCAAAAGATTTTTTTTTTTTTTTTTTTTTTGAGACAGGGTCCCCAGCTCTGCAGTCCAGGCTGGTCTTGAATTCACCATGCAGCCCAGGCTGGCCTCAAACACATGGCAATCTTCCTGCCTCAGCCTCCTAAGTGCTGGGAGTATGCCACTATGCCAGTTCAAAAGATTTTTAAACAAAGCTAAGGGGGGTAGGGGTGGGAGGAATAGCACACCAGTTAGAGGGCTTGCCTAGCAAGCTCAAAGCTCTGGGTTCAATTTCCTGGTACCACATAAGCCAAGTGTGTTAGGACATGCCTGTAATTCCAGCATTTGGGAGTCTGAGGCCAGCCTGAGCTACATAGTAAGTTCAAGACCAGACTAAAAGTAAGACCCTGTCACAGGGACTGGAGGAATTGCACAGGGGTTAAAGTGCTTGCCTTGCAAGCTTAACGCCCTAAATTCCATTCCCCAGCTCCATGTAAAGCTGGGTGTGACCATAATCCCAGCACTTGGGAGGTAGATCATCCTGAGTCTTAGGCCAGCCTGGGCTACACTAGTGAGTTCAGGACCAGCCTAGGCTACAGAGTGAGACCCAGTCTCAAAATAAATAAATAATGTAAGACCCTGTCTCAAAAGAATAAAATAAAGGGGCTGGAGGAATGGTTCAGTAGTTAAAGCATTTGCCTTGCAAGTGCTAAGGCAAGTGCTAAGTACCCAGAGTTCGATTCCCCAGGACCACATAAACCAGGTGTAATTCCAGCACTCAGGAGGCTGAGGCAAGAGGATTGCCTTGAGTCCAAGGCCAACTTGGCCTCCATAATGAGTTCAGGTCTTTGCTACAGAGCAAGGACCTGTCTCAAAAAAATTATACACACACATGTGTGTGTGTGTGTGTGTGTGTGTGTGTGTGTGTGTACATATATATAAAGTAAAGGCAAGAATCAAGAGCAGCGGAAGGCATCTATGGTCTCAAATACTTGGGTAGTTGAGACAGGAAGAATGCTTGAGCCCAGAATTTTAGATACAAACCTAGGCAACAAAGCAACATATTTTCTTCTACAATAAGTAAATAAATGAATGAGTGAATAAGAGGAAGAAAATTTTTGCAGCAATTACCTAGAGCTGAAAGGGAATAACAGAAGATTACTACCAAGAACAAGAATGGGAAAGAGAAAAATGTCAAAATGAAGTGACTGGGTCACAGCCAGTACAAATTTTCACCAGAAAAAAAAAAAAAAAGATTAGTAACCCTCACATTAAACAACAGGTGGCACCACGAGCTCAGGGCTCATTCTGGATTGAACAAACTATAGTTTGGGCAAACAACCTTGGTCTCTACCAAATGAATGGACGCTATAACAACTTGTACCCAGCAGGGAAAAACTAAACTTTAAAAGCTGGACATGAGGCTGGAGGAATAGTGCAGTAAGTAAGAGTGCTTGCCTAGCAAATGCAAGGCCCTGAGTTCAATTTCCGAGCACCACATAAAGCAGGTGTGGTGACGCATACCTGTAAACCCAGCACTAAGGAGGCTGAGGCAGGAGGACTGCTTTAACTTTGAGACCAGCTAGTGAATTCAAGACTATACTGGGCTACAGAGTGAGATCCTGCGGAGGAAAGGAGGAAAGGAGGGAAGGAGGGAGGGAGGGAAGGAAAAACTGGACATGGTGGTGCACACCTGTAATCTCAGCACTCAGGAGTCTGAAGCAGGAGGATTGTTGTGAGTTTGAGATCAGCCTGGGCTAGATAATGAGTTACTGAGTTGAGGTCCAGCCTGGACTTCACAGTGAGACCCTATCACTCAAATAAATAAATAAATATAAACTTTTTTGTTTTAAAGATTAGCAACTTCCCCGGTCTTCTTCCTCATAAGAACATAACCAACATCCCGTCCTCTCGAGCCCAGCAAGAGATGCTGGTGCCAGGAGGTCAGAAGCCAGTTTTTTAGCCAGAGACAGAGATAAGATGCTAATAGTAGTAAGATCAGCTTAGAGAGCAGCATTATTTCTGTGTATTCTCCCTTCCCTATCTACTACAGAAGAATCTGACACATTTACACAAAAGGAGATAATGATTTAAGGTAAATGAGCCCCTCTATCTCCTCAGAGTGAGCTCTGATCAAATCCTTTTCTTTCCACCAAAATAAATGGCCTCCTTTGATTTGGTCAACAACAAGCAAAGAAATCTGGATCTAACAGTTTCTGGCACAAGCATCCAGGAGTGACATCTTGATTCCACAGAGCCATGGTCTTCCACTTTCCTACTGGCAAGGTAGCAAGAATTTGGAGAAAGGGACTACTCGTAGCTAGCTGAACCCATGACTGGGACTCTAGGGACATTCCAGAAACTAATGGGTACAAGTGTGTGCGCAGGAATTCTCCTGTTCCTGCTCATGGCATCAGATTCCTCCCAAGGCTCTTGCTGAGGAGATGATAGGGTCCCCTAGTTTCCCTCTGGGCCTGCACTCCAGGATCTACTTTCGTCACCAATTTGGATGTAATCTTAGGTCATCTGAATCTACTTTTTTTTTGAGACAAGGTCTTGCTCTGTAGACCAGGCTGGTCCTGAACTCACTACGTATTGTAGCCCAGGCTGGCCTACATCTCATGGCTATCTTGCTGCCTCAGCCTCCCAAGGGCTAGAATTAAAAGCAAGTATTACCAGACTTGGCTAACTTTTTTGTGGTGCTGAGGTAATCAAACCTAGGACCTTGAGCATGCTAGGCAAGCATTCTAGCCACTGAGCATGCCAGCAGCCCCTACAAGTTCATTTTGAGAGCTTTTTTAGCATAGGTTTGAATATACCTGATCTAGCTATTCATCTTACCTAATTCCCTGAGAAGCTAGGTCCACATTTCACCACTGAAGAACAAATTTTTCCCAGTAGTCTAAGGGAAGAGGCATCAAGATTTGGCCACTACAGGCCATTGGGGGGGGGGGGGGGGCGCGGAGCTGAGCTAAGGAGTGGTGATTTGAGTGAAGTGAGTCAGATGCAGAAGATTAAATATGTTAAGTATTGTATAGTTTATCTGATTTGGGAAACCCAGAATACAGGCATTCTACAGAACCACTTTGTGTGATAGTGGGAGTTGGGGGGGAAGGGGTGGAGAGAGTGAGGGAGGGCCAAAAATGGGAAGAGATTGTAAAGTTGATGTGATATATATATATATCAAAATACTCAAGTTCATTGCAAACACTACGTATTTCATATGTACATTAATAAAAATGGTGAAGAAAAAAAACCCCTAAAGTTCCCTTATAATCATGCAAGCAAGGTCAGTTATGGGCATCATTATCCAGGACAGTCCCCCTTTGGTGATTTGAGAATTTGGCTAGAAGATAACTTACTGGTTGCCACACAATCTATAGAGGGCTGGTGATGTGGGTGGTAAAAAGAGCTCACCCAGACACAGATAAGAGTTTATTCAGGTCACAGTACAGTGTCAAGGGGAAGAGAAAGCAAGCTTCCAAGAGAGAGCTCAAGCCACTGGAGAACCTGGGGTTTTTTTGTTGTTGTTGTTTTTGTTTTTAAATAACAATCTGAGGATATGAAAGAGTCAAGTTAACAAGTGTGATTACCTAAGAAATATCTTTCTCCAGATCATCTGGCACCTTAAGGTAAAACTTCAAAAAGCACCTGTATTGTGTTCAAAATTTTAATTTCACAAAACTATCTGATCAGAGCCACACAGATGGCCTTCTGGTTTGAGATAAGGAAGTCTACATAGGCTATCTTTTTAGAATATGAGTCAGGACTCATTAAAAAGACCTTTTACGTGTGATATTTGTTCTTCATCTTGTGAAGTTTTTGTCAGTGTTGTTGTATTGTTTTTTAACTAATAGGATAGGATGGTTTAACAAGAGTTCCACCATTTAAGTTTTAACTCTGTTGTTGCCAGTGGGGATCCACTACACTGGGGTCATTGCAAATATTCAAGTTCAAAAGCTTCTGGGATGAATACCTCAGCGGCTAACGCACCTGCCTAGAAAGCACAGGCCTTGGGGTAGATTCCCCAGCACCACATAAATCAGGTGTGGTAGCGCATGCCTGTAATCCTAACATTAGGAGGCTGAGGCAGGAGGATTACCAAGTGTTCAAGGACAGCCTGGGGTACACAGCCTGTTCATTTCAAAGACTTTAAAACGTCACTCTCTGTGTGCCCTGTAGATGCAATTTCTAGGTCTTAAATACAACTTTTAGAACATTTTGCTCCTCAGCAAAAGAAAAAAATTGGGTTTGGGACATTACAGACTTGCGCTTACCAGATATTTTGAGGAGGAGACTCCAAATAAAAATAAGACTATGTGATACTCTTTCTAAATCTCCTATATTGCTCAAAGTTGTCAAGAAGAGTTTTATGATGGTAACTCAAACCATCAGTCACTCTTTCTAAATCCCCTATATTGCTCAAAGTTATTAAGAAGTGTGTGACAGTAACTCAAGTTCAGTCACATCACTCACGTGGGACATGTTCTGATTGGCCATCACCTGGGAAAGCTAAGAGGGCACTGAGAGACAAAGCCACAGTAGGCTAACTGGTAATGTCTTCAGACAACACATTCAGAGAAAAGGAAAAAACTGGTGCATCAAAGAGTCATCTGTGTGTCAACTTTATCAAAAATAAATATAACTTCCGAGGTTATAAAAGAAGGCTCTTATGCACAACTTGCTACAAGTAAAAAGCTCTCCCAGACAGCGTAGCTGTGAGATACCTGTTGAGTTCGGCTTTCCTTCGAGTTTGACCTCACAATTTGTAGGGCTACCTTTTCAGGCTCAACACAGACTTGCCTTTGCTCCTGCGTCAGCTGCCTTCAATGAAACCTATGTGCCAATCCAACACTTGACAGCCAGATGATGTGACGACACCTTAAACCCCTCAAAGTTGAGGCCTGGACTAAAACGTGGGAACTGTAACCAGCAAGGCAAAATTAAACTTTGAAAGTTAGATTTTTTTTCTTTTTTTAGAGATAAGCAACTTCTCCAGACTTCCTGCTGAGCATACAATCATCACTCTGTCTTCTCAGTCTAGCAACAGAAGAAGCAGACTCTGGCCGCAGGAGGTTGGAGGCCAATTCCTTTTCTTCAGAGAAGAATGGGAGGGAGGAGAGTGGCTGCTAGGGGCACAGCTCAGGGGTTAGAGCACTTACACCCCATACACAAGGCCCTGGGTTCAATCCCCCAGTATCACAAAAAAAAAAAAAAAATCAGCTGAGCCTGGTGTTGTACACCTAGAATTCTAGCAATCAGGAGACCGAGGCAGGAGGAAATGTTGTGAGTTAGAAGCCAGCCTGGGCTATACTGAGTTCAGGAAGAGGCCGAACTCCCTAAGAAAGAGACTTAGCCGAGGAGGAGGAGGAGGAAGAAGAAGAAGAGGGAGGGTACTAAAGATGGCTAAAAGTGATAAAAACAACCTTAGAGACCAACATAATTTCTGTATTCCTCTTTTCCTCTGTTCCTTTATAAAGATCCTTACACAACTGGTGATTTGAAGCAAATGTACTCTTTCCATCTTCTCTCTGAGTTAGCTTTTAATAAATTCTTTTAACCAAAATAAGTTACCTTCATTTTTTTGAGACAGGGTCTTACTCTATAGTCCAGGCTGGCCCTAAACTCACTATATTGCCCACACTGGCCCTGAGTTAACAGCAATCCTGCCTCAGCCTCCAGAGTGCTTATTACAGGGTGTGCATCACCACACCAGGCTTGACCTTTTGATCTGGAAAATGGCAAGCAACTGAAGTTGAGTGTACAGCCCTAAGTGCTGGTAACAAATCTCACAGAGCTACAGATACAACTCCGGCAAAAAAGGTAGTTTAAGAGGCCACTTGTTAAGTGGCATTCTTGATTCCCTACAAGAATTAAGAGCAGATTCTAAGGGGGCTGGAGGAATAGTTCAGCAGTTTAAGTGTTTTTAAGCTCAAGGCCCTGGGCTGCTTGATTCCCTACTACTATGTAAACTAGGCATAGTGGTGAACGCCTGTTATCCTGGCACTCAGGAGACTGACAAAGTAGGATTGTCAAGGCTAGCCTGGGCTGTGTATAGTGAATGCAGGACCAGCCTAGACTATACAATGAAAGCCTGCCACAAAAGTGGGGGTGGGGGGTAGGGGACTGGGAGCATAGCTCAGTGGTTAATGCACTTGCCCAGCACGTGCAAGGCCCTGGGTTCAAATCCTCAGCACCAACACAAGAAATCAGCTAAGTATTATGGCACAAACCTGTAATCCTAGCACTCAGGAGGCTGAGGCAGAATTACCATGAGTTTGAGGCCAGCCTGGGCTACACAGTGAGTCTAAGACTAGCCTGGACTATCCAGCAAGACCCTGTCTTTAAAAAAGAGTTAACTGGGGGAGGGACAGAAAGAGAGTGGGAAAGCCCTTGTGTCCTTGGCAGGATGCATATGTGCACAAAATGCTCAACTCCATTGTAAACCTTAAATTTTGCGCGCGCGCACACACACCCCCCTACCCCCCACACACACACCAATAAAAAGGGAAAAAAGAGTTAACTGAAAATAATTTAATGATAGGAATGTTAAACTCAATGTTACAGCACTTGCCTAAGATACACAAAGCCCTAAATTTGAATCTCAGGCCCAATAGAAGAAATTAGACAAAAATTTAAATTTGAGTCAAAAGTTAATAATTTCTATCTTAATTACTTTTTCGTTGCTGTGACTCAATACCTGACACCCACAAATTTAGGAAAGGAAAGGTTTATGTCAGCTCAGAGTTTCAGATGGTCACAGTCCATTCAAGGGTGGCTAGCAGCAACTGAAGTACATGGCAGAGGCAGAAAGGTGGAGGCAGCTTCTCAGGACATGACAAACAGGCAGGCAAGTGAGACTAATCGAACCTAGTCCAAGTTCCAGTCTTAGTCTCTCCTGCATCCGGGTATCGAAGGTGTGACCACTACACACCTTTAGTTTTAACTCACACGCCTTTAGTCTTAAATCACATGCCTTTAGTCTTAACTCACATGCCCCTAATCCCAACAACTGCAATCCACCTCTCCAGACCAGACCCCAATCCACCAACATTACATGGTTCCATAGACAATCCATAACATTAAAATACATGATACTTTTGGGGGACACTCCAGATCCTAACCATAACAATGTCTCATCTGGCACCCTCTGATTCAGAGAGAGAGAGATATATCAAGCCAGTGAAAAAGTCTGGATTCATCATGATCATCTCTCTCAACATCATTCTGAATGAAAGCAATCAATCAAGATCTAGCTAAGACGATATTTCACATAAGCAAACTGTACCAATCACTTCCTATATGCTACTCACACATCTTCCCCCTGTTCAGGTACTAGAGTGCACAGCCATACCACTCATCAAGTTCCTGAAGATCTTCTTTTATATAAAAAAAATTTCTCTTATACAGAATCCCTAACTCTCTTCCCATTCATGAATAAAGATGCCAAATATAGGTTTTTAAAACTTTATAAATCACAATCTCCAGGCTGCAAAGAAATAAAATTTGAATAATCAAAAAACAAATTATGAAACATACAAATTAAATACCTTATGACAAATTACATTTAATGGATCAAAAAGAACAATAATTTTTACAAAGGATACTGGATTTAGCAAACTTAACCAAGTATACAAACAGATCACTTGCTCAACAGCCTTGGATGTCTTGTAACATGGCTGCGTACTTAAAGCTATTTACTGCCAAATCATTCTATAAAATTAGGAAACACTGGAATGATCACATACTCAGATACTGAGAGGTAAAGAGATCTACTTAGATCATCATTCAAATGCACACCTGCACTCACTGAAGTGTGTTGGTGGCCTGATTCTTAACCCTAAATGTTGCAATACAATCCAGATGAGTAAGATAAGGATCTCACAGAACTATCTAGGCCCTCCAACTACAAATAAGACAGGAATAAATTCCTCTCAAAGTGGTCTTCAGAGACTGGGCATGGTGGCACACACCTGTAAACCCAGCATTTTCCTGTAATCCTAGCATTCTGGAGGCTGAGGCAGGTGAACGCCATAAATTCAATGACATCTTGGGCTATATAGTTAGTTCAGAAACAGCCTGTCTCAAACAAAAACTAAAACAAAGCAGTCTTCAGAGAACATTTTTTAGCAAATAAAACGGGGCTTGTGGTTTTTACTTTATTGTAACCAATTTGAAGTATTTATTTGGCCTTCTTTAAAAATGTAGGCAGAATTCCAGACAAGATGGTGGCAAGCAGAAGTAACTCTCAACAGTTATTCACACGTTCTCCAAAAAGATGATATACAGTTTTTAAAAATTCCCTTTTCAACTTAGCCTAGGGAAGAAAGGAGAGCCCCAGAATTGAAAGAAAAACACAGAAAGCTGGGCATAGATGGTGCATACCCAGTAATCTCAGCACTTGGGAGGCTGAGGCATAAGAACTGCCATGAATTCTGGGGCAGCCTGGGCTACACAGTGAGTTCAGGGTCAGTCTGGACTACAAAGTGAGACCCTATCTCAAAAAATTCAAAAAGAAGGATCTTACCTCAAGGTGATAAAAGCAATTTATGACAATCCTACTGCCAACATCATCTCAAATGGGGGAAAACTGAAAACTTTCCCCTCAAATCAGAAACAAGACAAAGGTGTCACAATCACCACTACTTTTCAACATAGTGCTTGAAACCTTAGCACAAGCAATGAGGCAAGAGAATGGAATAAAAGAAATACACATAGGAAAGGAAGAGGTCAAACTATCCTTATTCTCACATGACATAATCCTTACATCGAGGACCCCAAGAGTCCACCAGAAAACTAAAAAGAACTAACAATTTCAGCCACATTGCATGATATAAAATCAACACACAAAATCAATAGCTTCCCTCTATAGCATCAATGAAAACACAGAGAAAAAGATTAGATAGAAAAATAATGTCATTCTCAGCAGTCTCAAAGAAAACTAAATACTGAGCTAAAAGAATTGCTCAGTGGTTAGTGTTAAGTCAAGGGCTAAGTACCCAAGTTCGAATCCCCAGCACCACATAAGCTGGGCATGGTGGCACATGCCTGTGATTCCAGCACTCAGAGCACTCGGGAAGCTGAGACAGGAGAACTGCCATGAGTCCAAGGCCAGCCTGGATTCCACAGTGAGTTCAGAACCAGCCTAGACTACAGAATGAGATCCTGTCTCAAAAATAACTAGGGGCTAGAGGAATGGCACAGTGGTTAAAAGTGCTTGCCTTGCAAGTGCAAGGCCCTGAGCTCAATTCCCTAGCACCGCATAAAAGCTGAGTGTGGAGGCACATACCTATAATCCCAGCACTCAGGAAACTGAGGCAGGTGGATTGTCCTGAGGCCATCGCCAGCCTGGGCTACACTAGTAAGTTCAGGACCAGCCTGGGCTACAGAGCAAGACTCTGTCTCAAGGAAGAAAAAATAAATAAATTTTCTAAAAAAGAACAAAATAAGTAACTATATACATACATATCCAGCAGTCAGCCTAACTTACAAAGTGGATGACCTCTATAAGAAAAACTATAGTATTCTGAAAAAAAGAAATTGAAGAGAATACCAGACAATTGAAAGACAGCCCCTTATTCTTGGATACTCAAAACCAACACTGTCAAAATGACCATACTACCTAAACTGATACACAAATTCAACGCAATCCCAATCAAAGTACCAATAGCATTTTTCACAGAACTAGAAAAAAAATCCTAAAATTAATACTGAACCAGAAAAGACACAGAATAGTCAAAACAATTCTAAGCAACAAAAGCTGGAGGCATCATAATATTGTACATCAAGCTATATTACACAGCAATTGCAATTAAAAAAAAAACATGTACTGGAACAGAAACAGGCAGAGTTCAGGACAAGCCGGGACAAAAAGCAGACAAATAGATCAACAGAACAGAACTGAGGATACAGAGACATCCCTGAGTACCTTCAGCCATCTGATCTTCAACAAAAGGGTCAAAACATACACTAGAGTAACAAAGGGTTCTGGGAAAACTGGGGCTAGCCACATACAGAAGAATGTAACCAGATCCACATCTTGCACCATGTACCAAAGTCAAATCAAAATGGATCAAAGGCCTAGACATTAAAATGGAAGCACTGAACTTGTGGGAAGAAAAATAAGGCAAAACCCCTGACGGCACAGATAAAGGCAAAGATTTTCTAAATAAAACACCTAATGCACGTGACAACAAATGCACATGACAAAAAGAATCAACAAATGAGAGTTTGGGGCTGGAGGAAGGGCTCAGCAGCTAAAGCTCAAGCCGAGGAAGAGGAAGTGCTAAGTCAAGCGCTACAGTTCGATTCCCCAGCACCACATAAAGCCGGCGTGGTGGCACATGCCTGTAATCCCAGCACTAGGGAGGCTGAGACAGAGGACTGCTGTAAGTCCAAGGTCAGCCTGGGCTCCACAGTGAGGGCAGGACCAGCCTAGGGATACAGAGTGAGACCCTGTCGAAAGAAAAGAAAGAAAGAAAGAAAGAAAGAAAGAAAGAAAGAAAGAAAGAAAGAGACAAATGAGAGTTGACATGGTTTGGATTTGGAGTGTCTCTCCTAAAAGCCTAAGGTGTCTAGATATGGTCAGACTGCTTACGGAGCTGTGAACTGTTGTAAAGTGGGGCCTGGATGGAAATGCCAGATGCCTAGGGCTTAACATGGAAGGGGCAAACCACTGGGACAAGATCCACTAATTCCACCTTCCTGCCTCACCTAGCTTCCTACCTGCCTCACCTAGCTTCCTACCTGCCGTGAGGAACTGCCACCCTCTGTCTTCACCATGTGCTTGCACCACTGTGGTTGCCCATGAGTGAACTGTGACCTTCCGAAATTGTGAGCTAAAATAAGTATTTCCTCCCCTAAATTGTGGATGTCAGGTACTCTGTCCCAGCAACAAAAAAGCAACTACGACAGGATTATATCAAATTAAAAAGCTTTTGCACATCAAAGATAATCAACAGAACTGATGAAATGGGGGAAAAGTTTTTCCAGCTACTTCTCAGACAGAGGACTATTACCTAAAATATACAAAGAACTGAAAAAACTAGACCCTCCCAATAAGACATGATCTAAAAATGCACATCTGAAATCAACAGACAATTCTCAAAAAAATGGCCAATAAATACATGAAAAAAATGTTCAGTATCTTTAGCCATAAGAGAAACTTAAAAGACAATTAAGGTTCCATCTAACTCCAATAAGAATGGCTGGTATCAAGGATTCAAACAACATATGCTCCTAAGGGCATGGGGAAAAAAACCCTTCTACATTGTTGGAGGGACTGTAAACTTGCAGGAGACGTGTATCTGGGTCAAATAGGATGTCTATTTTCTGTTTTGGGTTTTTTTTTTTTTGAGTAATCACACTGTTTACCAGTATGTTTGTACAAGTTTACATTCTATTTTCTTTTTCTTTCTTTTTTTTTTTTAAAGACTGAGTCTCACTCTGTACTCCATGCTGGTCCTAAACTACGTACCCCAGCCTGACCTTGGACTCCGGCCTCTGCTCCTACATGCTCCGATTACAGGCCAGTGCCACCATGCCCAGCTTTATGTGGTACAAGAGAATCGAACTCAGAGCCTTAAGCTTGCTAGACATGTACATTAAACACTGTACCATTCCTCTAGCCCTCATTCCGTTTTTCAATGTATGCAGAGCATAACCCATAATCTTTGTACCCTATGTCATCCTCTGTCTGAGAAGTAGCTGGAAAAACCTTTCCCCCATTTCATTAGTTCTCTCTTGAGTCTGCTGATTATCTTTGGTGTGCAAAAGGCCCTTTTGTTTCTAGAAAGCCTGCCTTAAAGTATTATCTCACAATCTTATAAGATCTGAGAAATTATAAGCTGAAAGCACCTTCAAATAACTTTGTTAAAAAATCAAAGCTACACTTATCAAAAAACTCAACTTTATTTTTTGAGACAGGGTCGCTCTCTGCAGCTCATACCGGTCCTGAACTCAGTATGGAGCCCAGGCTGGCCTTGGACTCACCATAATCCTCCTGTCTCAGCCTCCACGTTTAGCGCTTGACAAGAGCGCTTTAACTGCTGAGACATTCCTCCAACTCCTCCCCACCAAAATAAACTCTTTAAATTATCTATCTCAGAGACAATAAAACCCACAGACACACATAAACAGCAACTAAAATTACCCCTTTTTTGGTTCCCTTTTACCATTACTGGCCTGACCACATTCAACACTGGGGCCAAGGTAAAAGCTCTGATTTGGTATATGTAACTGCAAAGTCCAGGAAAAGCAATCAATTAGCTCTTCTCCTAAGTTTCACCAGCTGTGTTTTCCTGATGACACAGAATCTGTACACCTGCTCCCACAGATGGTACAGCTATAGTTAAGTTATAACACCTGGCTTGGTACACCCATTCTATGCCATTGGAATAGTGCTAGCAGCAGACCAAATAAGGCCAGGTCAGCATTTCTGTTGTGACTTTACTGGGAAAAAAATACAGCAGGGGAAAGAAGGGGGATAATAAGCCTTCTGCTAGCCAGACCAAGACCCAGAAATGTGGGTTGCCCCAGCATTTTCATCTTATTGCCCAGATGAAGACCACTGACACAGGACATTAGTCTTTTATCCTTTAACACATATACAATGATTTAAAGTTACCACAGTGTTAAAAATTGTGGGCCAAAAAAGACAACCAGGTAGCCCCTGCTAGAGCCCTTCCTGCACCTGGGAGCTTGCAGGACTGGGCCTTCGTGCCCCCACCCCTCTTGCACCCAGAGAGGGCCAGGTAACACTTAAAACAGAAAGAGAATAATTTTAAGAATCTCAGGAAAAGAAAAAGAGCCCATCAACAATACTGGAGCCTCAACTCACTGTAACAGAACCTTAAGGAAACATGGTAATAATAAATCTCCTACAGAAGTAACTCAGCGGTTAAACGCTTGCTTTGTGAGCTCGAGGCCCTGGGTTCAATTCTCCAGCACCACATAAACTGGGCGTGTAATCCCAGCACTCAGGAGGTTGAGGCAGGAGAATTGCCATGAGCTCAAGGCCAGCCTGGGCCACGCAGGGGGACTCTGTCTCAAAATAAATAAACAAGACATAATTTAAAAATAAGTAAAAAATAAATCTCCTACAGAAAGACCTGACACCCCAGAAAACGATACCAAGGATATTGAAATTGCAGACCCCAAAGATGAAAAAGGCAAAAAACATAATTTCTGGGCCCAAAAATACTCGGAAATGAAACAGGAAATGAAGAGCTACACCAGGACACAGCTATGCTATCAGCAAACACTGACAAGAAATTAGCGTAGGGGCTGGAGGAACGGATAAGTGGTTAAAGCGTTTGCCTAGCAAGTGCTAAGTACCCTAGTTCAATTCCTCAGCACCACGTAAGCTGGGAGTGGTGGTGCACACCTGTAATCCCAGCACTTGGGAGGCTGAGACAGGAGGATTACAGTGAGTCCAAGGCCAGCCTGCGCTCCAAAGTGAGTTCAGGACCAGCCTGGACCACAGAGTGAGACCCTGTCTCAAAAAAAAGAAAGAAATTAGAGGAAAACAAACAAGATATAAGACAGAAGATAACGAAGGCAAGACAAGAAATTAGAGATGAATTCAGCAGAGATATAAAAATATTGAGAGCAGACATTCAGGATGTGAAAACACAGGGAAAAAAATAACAGCCAGTTTCAAAATTTTGAGAACAGAATATCAGACCTAGAAGATAAAATGGCTGAGCTGGAATATACAGGCTGTAAAGAACAGAAAACAAAAAAGGAAGAAAAAGAATGGTTACAACCGCTGATGGATGACTCAAAGAAAACCTCAGAATTATGAGAGTGCAGAAGAAAACTGAGGACAAAACGAAAAGCTTAAAGGTCATGTTCAATTAAATTATGGAAGAAAATTTCCCAAATCTAAGAAAGAAATGAACATGGAACTACTGCAGGCATATAGGACACCAAACAACTTTCACCAGAAGAGAACCTCATCATGACATAATTAAAACACTACAGACCCAACACAAAGAGAGAATATGAAAAGCTGTAAGAGAAAAACTGAGGGTGACTTACAAAGATAAGGCCATCAGAATAACTGCAAATTTCTCAACCCAGACTCTAAAAGGCAGATCATAGAGCAGTATCATCCAAGCACTAAGAGAACATAAACGTCAACCCAGATTGCTATATCCAGCAAAATTATCTTTTAAATTACAGAGAGGAATTAAAACTTTCAATGATATAGAAAGCTTGAAGAAATTTGCAGCCACTAAGACAACACTGCAGAGAATACTTAAAGGAAACCTAAAAATCATAAAGGGAGGCTAACAAAACCAAAGACCCAAGAGAAAAAGAGACAAAAGATATAGGAAAATAAGCTGAGAAGAAAATAAGTCTAGTAAATAATGCTGAAAAACTGTAACAATTGCAGGACATATCAAACGTACCTCGATAATTACTCTGAACAGGAATGGCCTCAACTCACCTACTAGAAGACATAGACTGGTTGACTGGATCAAAAAAAAACAGAAACCCACAATTTGTGCTTACAAGAAACACACTTCACCCACAAGGAAACTCACAGACTGAAAATAAAAGGATGGAAGTCACTATTTCATGCAACAGGGTCCAGGAAACAAGCAGGGTAGCTATATTATTCTCAGACTCATCAGACTGCAAAACAAAACAGACCAAGAGAGACAAATATGGTCACTATATACTGGTTAAGGGAACAATAGAACAGGAAGAATTCACAATTATCAATAATATATGCTCCCAACTCTGGAACACCCAATTATGTAAACCAAAAATTATTAGATCTGAAAGGACTTATAGGGACATGTAGGCCTCAATACAATTATAGCAGAGGACTTTAATACTGCACTATCACAGATATAAAGATCAACCAGACAGAAAATCTACAAAGATATATAACAATTAAATAACACTATAGAAAACTTGGACCTAACATGTTTACAGAGTTTTCCACCCAACATCAACAGAATGCATATTCTTCTCAGCAGCACATGGAACATTTTCTAAAATAGACCATATTCTAGGTCATAATTCATGCTTAAATAAATACAAAGCAATAGAAATAATTCCTTGTATGCTTTCAGATCACAGTGGAATAAAACTGGAACTTAACAGCAAAAGAAACACAAGAAAATACACAAATACATGGAGACTAAACAACTTACCACTGACCAAATAGTGGATCACAAAAGAAATCAGAGAAGAAATTAAAAACTTCACAGAGTTAAATAATGAAAGAAGTACATCATATCAAAGTCTATGGGACACAATGAAAGCAGTACTTAGAGGAAAACTCATAGCCTTAAATGCACACATTGAAAGAACGTAACAGTCACAAATAAACATATTAGTAATTCCTAGAGAATCAAGAACAATCTAAGCCAAAAAGCAGAAGAAATTATAAAGATCAGATTTGAAATTAATGAAATTGAAATTAAAGACAATAAAAAAGATTAATGAGTCAAAGAACTGATTCTTCGAAAAAATAAACAAGATTGACAAACCTCTAGCTAAACTCACCAAAAGAAAGAAAAAGCCAGATTAACACACTTAGAAATAAAAAGGGTAAAATTACAACAGACTCTGCAAAAATTCAGAATATTACGAGAAATTATTTTTGAACACCTACATTCTAACAAGTTAGAGAATTGGGAATAGATGGCTTCCTAGACACATATAAAATACCAAAATTAAATGAAGACATAAAAATATTGAACAACCCCATTACACACAAAGAAATTAAAACAGTAATAAAAGCTCTACCTACAAATAAAAAAGCCCATGACCAGATGGATTCACAGCAGAATTTTTTCGGTATTTCAGGGAAGAGTTAACTCCAATTCTTCTCCAACTGTTCCATGAAGTTGAAAGAGAGGGAATACTACCAAACTCATTTCTGGAGGCTAGCATCACCTAAGTTCTAAAACCAGACAAAAGACTTAATCGGGAAGGAAAATTATACACAAATATCCTTAATGGACATAGATACAGAAATTCTTAATGAGATTCTGGCAAATAGAATCCTACAAGTAATCAGAAAGATCATACACCATGACCAAGTGGGCTTCATTCCTGGGACGCAAGGGTGGTTCAATATATGTAAATCAATGTAATACACCACATCAACAAAAGCAAAAACAAAAACCACATGATCACCATAAATGATGCAGAAAAAGCTTTTGATAAAATTCAACACCCTTTGATGATAAAAATTGAGAAAAATAGGGATAGAAGGGCCTATCTCAAACTCAGAGAAGCCATATATACCAAACCTTCCTCAAATTTCATAATAAATGGAGAAAAAAATTGAAAGCGCTTTCTCTCAAACCAGGAACATGGCAAGGCTGTCCACTCTCACCATTCTTATTCAACATGGTCCTTGAAACACTTGCCATAGCAATCAGGCAATAATATGAAATAAAAGGAATTTGCATCAGAAAGGAGGAAGTCAAACTATCCTTACTTGCAGATGATACAATTATCTACACAGAAAACCTCAAAAACTCCACTATGAAACTCTTGGAAGTAATAAACAAATTCAGCCAAATCACAGGCTACAAAATCAATACCAAAAAATTAATAGCTTTTCTCTATACCAACAACAAACTCAATAAGAAAGAACTCAGAAGAAGAATCTTATTCTCAATAGCCCAGCAAAAAACTAAATACCTAGGAGTATACAGAACCAAGAAGTGAAGGACCTACATAAAGAAAACTACATTACATTGAAGAAAGAAGTTGTAAACAACATCAGAAAATGGAAAGACATTCCCTGTTCTTGGATAGGCAGAATCAATATAGTCAAAATGACTATACTGCCAAAACTGATATACAGATTAAATACAATTCCTATCAAAATACCAACAATTTTTTCACAGAACTTGAAAAAATAATCCTTAAATTCACATGGAACCAAAGGAGACACAGAATAGCCAAAGCAATCTTAAGTAACAAGATTAAGACAGGGGGCATTACAATTCCAGACATCAAGTTATATTATAAAGCAATAGATGTAAAAACTCTGCAGTACTGGCACAAACACAGACAGGTAGACCAGTGAACAGACCTGAGGATGCAGAGACAAACTCAAATACCCTCTGCTACCTAATCTTCAATAAAAGAACCAAAAGCATACACTGGAAACAAATGGTGCTGGGAAAATTGGACATTCACATGCAGAAGAATGAATACAGACACACACCTGTCACCATGCACCAGAATCAAATCAAAGTGAATCAAAGACCTAGATATTAAAACTGAACCTTCTGGAAGACAAATTAGACAAATATCTAAAAGACATAGGTAGGCAAAGACTTTCTTAATAAGATACGAAGAGCAAATGAAATAGACCCCAGAATTAACAAATGAGACTATGTCAAATTAAAAAGCCGTGCATGGCAAAGGAAATTATCAACAGTGTAAAAAGAGAACCAACAGACTGGGGAAACATATTCACCACCAACACCTCAGATAGAAGGCTCATAACCAAAATATACAGGGAACCGAAGAAAACTAAGCCCCTCAAAATCAAAGACCCTATTGAAAAATGGGCAAAAGAAATGAATAGGCAGTTCTCAGATGAAGAAGTTCAAATGGTCAATAAATACATGAAAAGATGTTCAACATCCTTAGCCACAAAAAAAATGCAAATCAAAACATCGCTAATATATCATCTAACTCCACAGAGATTGGTGCATATCAAGAACACAAACAGCAATCAGTGCTGACAAGGCTGTAGAGGGGAAAAAAACCTCCTGTACTGCTGGTGGGAATGTAAACTGGCACAACCACTATAGAAAGTAGTATGGAAGTCTCTTAAAAGACTGGAAATAAATATCTCCTTTTTTCCAGCAATAACTTTCCTGGGAATTTTCCCAAGAGAGTTAAAAACATGTAACAGAGATACATGTACACCCCACGCTTGTAGCAGCACAACTGACAATAGCTAAAATGTGGAAGACACCAAAATACCCATCAACAGACCAATGGATACACAAACTGTGGTGTTTATAAATAATGGAACACTACTCACCTATAAAGACAGATAGGTTGGAGGCTTTTGTAGGTAAATGGAGGCAACCTGAGACCATGATGCTTAATGAAGTAAGCCAGAAACACGTGAAATATCAAATGGTTTCTCTGATATGAGAAACCCAGATCATAACTGTTTCACAGAACTTAATGTGGGGAATAATGGAAATGGGGGTGGGGGGCTGAGGGGAAGGATCAAAAAGAGAGAAGGGAAGGATTTGTAACTTTGCCACAACATGTATTTACACAAAATACTCAAGATCAATGTAAACTTTATGTTTTGTACTTATACATACCAATAAAAGGGAGAAAAAATAACTATGTGGTACCTTTCTGAGATAATTAGCTGTTTGACTTTCTAATAGAATTTAAGTAGTCAGAATCCTCAAATAAATGATTTATTGAACTGAATTATAGAATTCCAAGAGCCAAGACCCTGAAATGGTAAATGAGCAAATCTACAAAGGGACATTCACATCATCAGGAATTGGTTTTAGTATTTCAAATTACAAGATGCAGGAATAGCACAGTGATTAAAGCACTTGCCTTGAACAGGCAAGGCCCTGAGTTCAATTCCTCAGCACCACATAAAGCCAGCCAGGTGGTGCACACCCTGTAATCCCAGCGCTCAGGAGTTACGATTTTTATGGACATTCTCTTTTTTTTTTTTTCCCCTCTCTTACTCTATAGTTCAGGTTGAACCTGAGATTACCATGTAGCCCAGCCTCAAACTTCCAATCCTTCTTCCTCAGCCTCCCAAGTGCTGATAATACAGGTGTGTACCTCCATGCCTGATTAATTTTTATGTGATGCTGGGGAATCAGCTCAAGGGTTTAGCACATGGTAGGCAAATGCCCTAATCACTGAGCTATGCCCCTAGCCCCTGGAAATTTCTCATTTACCACATAATTCCTCAGCATCCAACATCTATAAAATGAGCATGGAGTACTTAAGAGACACAGAAATATTACAACAAGCCAAGTACTAGTGTCTACAGCTGCAGCCACATGCTCCAAAGCGCTGAGGAATAGAGGGCATCCCATATTTCTTTAAAAATTCTCCACTTCCAACTGATTCAACCAAAACCCTTGCTTCACTATTCCTCACATAATTCTCCCTCAGACCATCAATTACAGGAGGAAAAAATGAACAATTACTATCCAAACTTAATTAAAACACCAGTTTTATCATAATATCAGCAAAATATCTGGACACAAAGAAAGACAAACTAATACATCAATGAGGACAGAGTGTGAATCCTAAGCCTCCTGGTAGCCCAAAAACATGGAGCACACTACATGCATCCAATGCTCTACATTACACACAAACTGACAGCAGCTTCACAGAGAGATGGGAATGGAAACGCCTTCTCTATCTGTATTGCTTAGATTTTTTAATGTATTCATATACTGCTTGCATAAAAAGCAAGTAAGAAAAAGGGGCACTACATTTCTCTGTGTACTATAGCAGTACTGGCCATTTTGCTGTTCAACTTCCCTATTAAATTGCTGCATCCTATTTCTTTTTTTTTTTTTGGGGGGGGGAAGGGGAACAGGGTCTCACTCTGTATTCCAGGCTAACCTTGGACTCATGGCAATCCTCCTGCCTCAGCCTCCCAAGTGCTGGGACTAAAGGAGTGCACCACCATGCCCAGCTCATGTGGTACTGGGGGGGATCAACTCAGACACTTAACCATTCCTCCAGCCCTAGTCCCTAGCCTCTTGAAAAATAAAAATAAGGACCAGAGGAATGACTCATCTATTAAAGCACTTACCTAGCAAGTGTTAAATCAAGCACTAAGTACCTGCGTTTGATTCTCCAGCACGATATAAGCTGGGCATGGTGGCTCATGCCTGTAATCCCAGCACTTGGGAGGATGAGGCAGGAGGATTGCCATGACTCCAAGGCCAGCCTGAGCTCCATAGTGAGTTCAGGACTAGACTGGGCTACAGAGCAAGACCCTGTCTCAAAAATATATGAATAAATAAAAGAATAGACAAGAAGTTCCTGTCAGGGTTCAGTGGCGGATGTGTAAGGAACAGCTCAGCAGTTAAGAGCCATTATCTAGCAAAGGCAAACCCCTAGGTTTGATTCCCCAGCACCACACAAACTGGGCGTGATGACCCACATGTATAATCCCAGCACTCAGGAGACTGAGGCAGAAGGACTGCCCTAATTTGAGGGGAAGTTGCACTACACAGTGAGTTCAGGACCAGCCTCTACTACAGAGCCAGATTCTGTCTCAAAAAAAGAAAAAGGAAAAAGATTCCTGCCACATTTTTAGTGGAGAAAAATGTTACCTTTTTTTTGAATGGTTACAAGAGAGGCATAATAGGTAACTGGAGACAGTAATCTAGCTAAAAACTAAAAGTAAATTAAAGAAAGATGCGAGTATGGTTACTTAGCTCTAGGGATATGGATATGAGACCAAAATGAATAAATCTGTGCTATTTGAATGTCTTTTCTCATGTGGCTTCAAAAATTAAAAGCAGGAAGGACCTCTGCATAGCTGGATAAGTTAACAAAGGAAAAAAGGAAACATTTGTAAGAGAGGAAAAAAGGTCAAAGCAGTGTGTGTCAAGGGAGCAGGGCAATGCCTGATGTTAACATTTCTCTTGAGCTGCCACTGAGGTCATATTACACATTTGTCGCCATCAGCTAATTTTATTAAAAGGTCTAGCTAATTCCAAAACTATGAATTCAGACTAAAAGTTACCTGGTTTTGGGCTATATTAAATTTTACTTTGATTTCTGTATTTAATTAGAGCCATGCAAAATAGTAGGGGCTGGAGGAATAGCACAGCAGTTAGAGCACTTGCCTTGCAAGCCCAAAGCCCTGAGTTCCATTTCCCAGCACAGCATGAACTCGGTGTAGCAGCACAGGCCTATAATCCCAGCACTCAGGTGGCTGAGGTCATAGGATTCTATGAGTTTGAGGCCAGCCTGCACTACATAGAGAATTCAGAACCAACCTGGACTTGAGCGAGATCCTGTCTCAAAAAAAAACAAAAAACAAAAAGGGGCTGGAGGAATGGCTCAGCGGTTAAAGCACTTGACTAGCAAGGGCTAAGTATCCGCATTAGATTCCCCAGCACCACATAAACTGGGCGTGGTGGTGCATGCCTATAATACCAGCACTCAAGAGGCTGAAGCAGGAGGACAGCCATGAGTCCAAGGCCAGCCTGGGCTACAAAATGAGACTCTGTCTCAAAAAAAAAAAAGTGCACTACTTTGCAAAGTAAAAGTTCACCCACTCTCACTATGTAACAGAGATACCATAACCAATGATCCGCAATTGACAGCTCCTTACAGAGCCAAACAAAATTAACAATGCACATTACTAAATCTGTTGATGTTCATTGCCATCCTCTGCTTCACTGTTACGCCTGGGAAGCACAAGGGAAGAACCAGTAAAGACTGCTGAGTTTCTTCATTCCTCCCCAGTTATCTCTAAGGCCAATTTATAATAGTTCTGAACAAGAGCTAGCCCAGCTATCTTTAAACAAATGTATTCCAAGGACTGGAGAAATCGTACAGTGGTCAGAGCCCGCAAGGCTCTGAGTTTGATTCACCAGGACCACATAAACTGGGCATGGGGGCACATGCCTGTAATCCCAGCACTCTAAAGGCTGAGGTAGGACTGCCATAAATTCAAAGTTTGAGGTTAGTCTCAGTTACGTAGTAAGTTCTAGACCAGTTCTGGCCCAGACTACCGAGGCAGGGATTCACTCTACGGTCTGGGCCAGTCCTAAGCTGATTATGTAACCCTAGGGTGGCCTTGAACTCTGGGCAATCCTCCTGCCTCAGTCTCAAATTACTGGGATTACACAGCTGCTGGCATTATAGGTGTGTGCCACCATACCCAGTTTATGTGGTACTGGGGAAATCAACCTAGGACCTTGTGCTTACTAGGCAAGTGCTATAGTCACTGAGCTATCACTACTCCAACCAAACAGACTGTGACCTTCTAAAACCATGAGCTAAAATAAATCTTTCCTTCCGTAAACTGTGGATATTTGGTATCGAGTCACAACAGCAAAAAAGTAACTAAGACAAACACACACACACACACACACACACACACACACACACACACACACACACACACAGAGGATACCCCACACACAGACTTAGAAATCTTACCAAACAGCATATAATAATGTAATTAAGGGGCGGGGGAGGGGGGGAGCAGGGCCTGGTGGCACAGATCTATAATCCCTGGGAGACAGGCAGGAGAATTACACATTTGAGCCAAACGTATACAACTTCAGCAAGACCCTGTCTCAAAATGAAAAACAAAAATGAACTTTGAATGTAGTTAAGAATGAAGACCCTCAGCTATCTCCAGTACCATATAAAAATACAAAATAAAAAAGACTGAAAGGTTTTCTCATTAGCCTTTATGCTTGCAAGGACATCAAGTAAATCTTCACAAATGAGTATTCACTTTTTTTAAGACATGGTCTCTCTCTGTAGTCCAGGCTGGCTTTTAACAAATGGCAATTCTCCTACCTTGACATTCCCTATGCTGGAATTAAAGGCCTGTGCCACCATGCCCAGCTTATGTAGTACTGGGGAATCAAACTCAGGGCCTTGCACTCATCAGGCAGGTGCTTTAACAACTGAGCTGTATCCTGCTGCTCTGTACACAAATATTTAAACTATCCATCTTACCTTAACATATTTATTAAATTCAGATAATTCATCATAAAGTCTAGATTCAAAGATTATGGGGATATATGACCTCAGTAGCACAGCACTTACTACAGTACTTAACGACCTGGGTTACGTCCCTAATACTATGAATAAAAAACATAAAAATAAAAACCCTTAGGCCTCAAATACAAAGCCAGCTTGCAAGTTCTTTTTCCTTTATTATACCTGCTGTATAACAAGTTTTCCAAATTCAAAACTTCCAGGGGCTGGAGGAATGGCACAGCAGTTAAAGCACTTGCCTTGCAAGTGTAAGGCACTGAGTTCATTTCCCAAGTACCACATAAAGCTGGGCATGGTGGCACATGCCTGTAATCCCAGCACTCCAGAGTCTGAGTAAGGTGAACCATCCTAAATCCAAGCCCAGCATGGGCTATACCAGTGAGTTTGGACCAGCTGGGGCTACAGAGCTAGACCCTGTCTCAAAAATAAATAAATAAATAAATAAAAATAAAAAATTCCATCCTGGAGGGAGGTTCCTGAGACTCAGAAAGTAAACAACTCACAGTTACACACAGTAGGAGGACAGGTGGAGCTCTCAGGGCTAGGAGTCCACCCACCTGGGTGAGGGATCCACAGGTTCCTTAGGTGGATTCCAAGTATGGGCTTTTGTCACAGCCTTCCTCCTGCCCTCTGGCCTGGGGGTTGGCAAGCCCAAAGGCAGAATGGAGCCAGAGCCCCTTTCTCAGGAAGTTGGGTACACTTACTAGAACTAAAAATGCCAGGTCCTTCCCCCAAGTTTATAGAAACTGAACAGTTGCTGGAGACTGTACTACCAGCTAAGCCCTCTCCAAGTCTAATACAATGGGTAAGCTCTGGGATGCAGCTGGGGAATGAGGGTTTCTGGGGGGCCGAAGCCTCTGAGTCATCCATGCTCATGTAAATAACCCCTCACTCAAGGTCCTCTACGTAACTTCAATAAATTTATTGGTTTACCAAGTTGGACACTGGTATAACTGTTATTCTGGCCTTTGTTTTGTCTGGGCCCTCTCTAGGTTGAATAGACATTTTTCATATCTCCCTAGTAAGTTTAATACAACGATGCCTAACAACCTCCCGCATGTAAATCCAGTTTTTTTGTTTGGTTGGTTTTTTGGAGGTTTTTTGGAGGTCTCAGTCTACTTCAGTCTGCTTCTTAACTCACTATGTAGCCCAGCCTAGCCTCAAACTCAGGCAATCCTCCTGCCTCAGCCTCCACGGTCCTCAGATTATAGGTGTTAGAAACGGCGCGTAGAAATCTTCCTGTCCAAAGGATGGACTTGGGAGGCATGGACGACGGGGTATGAGGCTTTAATTTTCTTTTGCAAAAGGGTGTCCCTCCCACGCACAAGTGGAGAAGGAGACAACCAGGCACGGTCGGAGGGAGCTGTATTCCTAGCTCGCAAGGCCCTCCCCCCGCCGCTTCCCATTGGCGGGATTCACAGTCTTCCCGGGAAGGTCTAAGACATTGGCTCAGGGCCACGTTTATCACAACATCATATCCTAATCCCTCATCCCTCCTTCCTGCCTCTGTCTGGTCACCTAATCGGGTATGGCGCGAAAATGTAAAGATCCGCCATCTTGAACAATGTGCCACCGTTGCCGCTAGGTGACGCTCACATAGGCATGCACCACCATGCTCAGTTTATATGATGTTGGGGTATGGGACCCAAGGCTCTTGAGCTTGCCTAGCAAGCACTCTAACCACTGAGCATACCCCAGGCCTCATTTCTGACTCTGAGATATGTTCTCATTAAGTAACTAAACTACCCAGCCTGGGCTCAAACTTGGAATCCTCTTGCCTCAACCTCCCAAAATACTAAGATTGGAAGTCTGTGATATCAGGCCTGCCTTGAGGCTTTGTGTGTGTGTGACAAGGCCTCACTCTGTAGTCCAGGCTGATCCTGAATTCACAGCAATTCTTTTGTGTCAGCATCCCAAGTAATAGGACTAAAGTGTACACAACCATACCCAGCTTACATAGAGCTGGAGAACTGAACCCAGGGCCCTGTGCTTGCTTGGCAAGTGCTCTAACTACTGAGTTATACTCCCAGCTCCTTAAGCACTATTTAAGTACTTTATATATACCAAAATATGTCATACTAGCATACACTAATTATTGCAATTAAACTGCATACAGATGAAGAAAATAACAGTTAAGTCATGTGCCCAGGCTCAAACTTTGTAAGTACTAGGTATCAGGATTTCAACCTATGCACAACCTCCTAATACATCATAATTTTTGAATTTCAATCTGAAGCATGTTTTACTTCTGAATAATTTCTTTTTCAGGAGGCTGAAGGACTGACATGAGTCCAAGGCTAGCCTGGGCTACATAGTGAGTTAAGGACCTGCCTGAACTACAGAGCAAGACCTTTCTCAAAAAGGGCTGAAGGTTCTCAAAAAGGGCTGAAGGAACCGCACTGCACTTAAAGCACTTGCCCTTCCTTCAGCCCTTTATATTTTTTATAAAATCTTTCTCAATCAAACCCCAAACATCTGCCCCTTCCAGCCAGGCCCTATCTCCCAATAACACACAGTTCCAAATACATGAGGCTTTTGGGTAGCACTCAAGATTCAAACTATAGCACCCAAATGATATATGAATACTCAGCCATATTTTCTCATGAAATGAACATTTGAGGCCACCACTCCACTCTAGAACACTATTCCAGGGGCACCAGTTCAGAGTTTGAAATAGAGGTTTTAAGACTGAGCTCATTCCTAACTTCTCTCCCAGCACTACAGTCCAAAATATTAATTAGCCAATCCAGTTTACCTACAAGTCCATAGAAAATGATCAATACTGAACCTAGATGTATAACCAGCTTCTCTGGGGGAAAAAAATGCACGCACACACTGGGTAGGCTGAATAACTCAGCAGTTAAAAGCAAAAGCACTGGGTATTCAAGTTCAACACCCCAACACCAAGTAAGCTGTGCATGGTGACATATACCTGTAATCCTTGCATTCAGGAGGCTGTGGCAGGAGATTATCATGAGTGCAATGCCAGTCTGGGCTGCACAATGAGCTCAGAACCAGTCTGAACTACAGAATGAGACCCTGCCTCAAAAAATAAATAAATAAATAAATTAAATAAATTCCCTGGTATGTGTGCACTACTGGGAAGCAAGCCCAAGGCCTTCACTCTACATATTCAGCCCATTTTTATTTTTCACTTTGAGATAGGTCTCGCTAAGTTGCCTAGGCTGGACTCAAGCTTAAATCCTGCCCTCAGCTCCCAAAGTGCTAGAAAGACAGGTGTGCATTACTACATTTCAACACAAGTTAGTACATTCTTCTAGACGAAAAAAATATACTAAAGATACTGGAATAGACAGAACTGTCTTAAGAAAACTAAAAACAACTAACTGTCTTAAGAAAACTAAAAACAACTTCTGGGTTGATTACATAACAACCTAAATGGTCATACTTCTGAGCACTTTTTTGAGACAAGGTCTTATCTACATACAGTTCAGAATGGTCCTGAACTCACTGCATAGCCCAGGCTGGCCTTGAATTTATAGCAATCCTGCCTCAACCTCCCAAGTGCTGAGATTACCGGCATGTATCATCATGCCCAGTTTATGTGGTGCTTGCTGGGGAATCATTCAGAGCCTTGCAAGCTATCAGCTATGCTATTCCTCGAGCCCTTGAGAACATTTTAAGCTAAAAAACTTAACCGGGACTTGAGGAATGGCTCAGCAGTAAGTCAAGTGCTAAGTACCCCCAGCACCACACAAACTAGGCATGGTGGCACACGCCTGTAATCCCAGCACTTAGAAGACTGAGACGGGAGGATTGCCCTGAGTTCAGTGCCAGCCTGGGCTCCATAGTGAGTTCAGAGCCAGCCTAGACTACAGAGCAAGACCCTGTCTCAAAAAATAAATAAACAGATAACTTATCTGCACACAAAATTTTACATTAAACCCAGCATGGTAGCACTGGCCTGTAATCCCAGAGCTAAGGGAGGTTGAAGCAGAATTCATTAGTTCACAAGTGGCCTGGACAATAAATATAAAGGGCTCCGGGATTGGAGCTCAATACAAAAGTCCTGAGTTCAATCCCCAGCACTGAAATTTTTTTGTTTCTGACAAAAGTTGCTTGCATTTTATTGACCTTTGCCAAACCCAAAGAATAACCTGTTTACCTTTTTCTCCCCTTGGTAGGTTTTTTTTTTTCTCTCTCTCTCTCTCTTCTGGGAATGCAGATTGAATCCAGGTACATCTCCTTAGGTACAACCCCAGTCCTGATTTTATTTTTTGAGACAGGTTCTCCCTATGTTGTCCAAGCTGGGCTCAAATTTGCCACCCTCCTGCTGTCATCACCACCATGTCCAGCTTGCCTCTCTTTAGTTATAAATTCAAAAAGAAATGGGTCAAGTGATCAAGAGCAGTAACTGCAAACTTTACCACCAAAGACTGGGTGAACCTATTTATATTTCTCTTTCTTCAAGTAAATGTTTAGTGGGTGCCAATTTAACATGAAAGGATGTGGAATCTTCCTTTTGTGTGCCAAAGGACATTTGAGGAAGAGAGGCAAAGATGCGGTGGCACTGAGCCACTGATGTCCATCTCATCCTCTGGAAAATGTGCATTCTCAAATACCTAGCTTTTACTTAGACTGTCACTAGTTTTTGTCTTTTTTGTGTTGTGTGTGTAGTACTGAAAATCACCATACTGAGAATTCACACTGAGCTATAGCCCCAGCCCATCTTCACTTGTGATTTTGAAACAGGGTGTCACCAAGTCCTAAATGTCCTAGGCTGGGCTTGAACTCGCAATCCTCCTGCCTCAGCCTCCAAGAGTGCTGGAACTAGAACCTTGTACCACCTAGTCTGGGTTATCTCCTGGTTTAAACAAGAAAAAACACGGGGAAAAAAAAGACTTAATGGTCTCCTCACTAACTGAGTCTGTCCCCTCTTCCAACTAAATTCAAAAGCAAAGGACAAAAAAAAAAAAAAAAGCAAAGGACAATCTTGTTCACCGCCACATTCTTGGAAGCTACAATGATAACTTCTGCTCAAGAGCTCGTATTATTTTCTGTGTTACTGGGGATGAAGCCCAAGTCTTTCACACTAAGATACAACCCCAGCCCACTTTTATTTTTGATTCTGAGAGAGGGTCTCTAAGATGCCCAGCCTTAACTTGAGTTTCCTATCCTCCTGCTTCAGCCTCACAGAGTGCTGGAATTACAGGCCTATGCCACTACACACCGCCCCCCCCCCCCCAGCAGTTGACTTAACAAATATTAAATCCACAGTACAAAACACCTGGTGCTCAAGAAAATGTTGGCTATTATAGCTACTTAAGGAAAAACAACTGCAATTTTATTGTTCTTATTAAACCATGACACCTCTTTTTCCCCCAAGGATCTCACAATTCTAAGAGGAACACTAGATACACGCTGGAATGGTGAAATGGAGGTAAAAAATATCAACTGAACCACAGAACAGGATTAGCCAACAATACAACCATAAATGACCGACCAAAGCCCAATTTGGGACTTTTTCATCTGAAAATAAACAGGACGTAAGGAAACCGCGATTACAATGACAGTTTTCGTGCTTGTTTAGGTTGCCAGGTTTGGTACCAAGCATTCTGCCGAGCACATTAAACCCAACAACTCCAGGGGACCAGAAGGAACTCTCTTCACTCTCCCGTTTTCCGGCGGGGGTAAATGAGACCCAGGAAGAGGCAAGGTCACAGCTATTAGCTGGTGGAGCCAGGATGCGAACCAGGAGGCAGTCCGATCCCGTGTCGGCGCGCCATAGGCCTCTCCGGGGTGCCACGCTAGCCCCACCATCGGCCCACATCCCTCAAATATTGGGCAAGTGTACTATTTCCTGGAGCCGGACTTTTGGCCCCAGCGCCAGGAGAACAAAACAATACTTGTCCGCGGCGAGTCCGTGGACGGGCGCCCGGCCTGGACTTCCAGGACTGGGTCCCCCCCGGTTTCCCGCACACTGAGAGCCTCGAGCCCCGGGGCAGCGCCTCGGGGGCCGCGAAGGCCCAGACCGCCGCGTGACCTTGGATCCACTACCCTGCTTCGGGCCTCAGTTTCCCTATCCCGGCTTCGCGCCGAGGGCCTCGCTGGAGCCTCGCGCCAGCGGAGCCTCGGGCCCCTCACACGCCCCCCTTAGCCTCCCGTCTTCCCGCCCCGCTTACGCTGGAAGGCGGCCGCCCCAGGGACGCCCACCATCGTGAGCGTCGTCCGCCGCGCGCCGCCCGCCTCGGCCCACGGCCCAGGTCCCTCGCAGGCGCTACCGCGGAACTGCAACCGCCGAGCTCGCCAACGCAGCACCGTGACCGTCACTGCCTCCGCCGCTGCCACCGTTAGGCCGCGCTCCGCCCCGCCCCCGGCTTGCTCCGCCCCGCCCTGGGACACGCCCCCCGCGCGCCCGCTCGCCAGGCCAACGCACACGGAAGCCCAGCCTCAAGAGCAGCTCATGCTAAACACCGCCCATTGACCTGGCACGCCCCTTCCGCGCGAGCCCACCGCCCTATCAGGGGCCACCTAGCTTCTCAGGCCCACCCCCAGCATCACGCGCTCCCTTCAGCTGCACAGCCAGCCTTCTAGCGCTGATCTTCCGGATGTGGACGAGGCAGTGACTTGGCCCGGGAGGCGGAGTTTGGAGGTGGTCTATGAGGGAAAGGTAAAAATGCCTGTCTTACCTGAGTTTTACAGGCAGATGCCCGACTGCCTTGCCTCTTTGGGCAAGTTCCTTTCTCTTTTTGGCTTCCAGCACTTTAAATGTCTATAAAGTGATATATTAATAGCTGTTAACTATTATTTTTGTGGTACGGAGGCGCAATTCCAGGGCCCTCAAACGCCGCTCTATCTCTTAGGCCTTTTTTATTTTTGAGGCAGGCACTCGGTCTGTAGCCCAGGCTGGTCCAGAACTCACTATGGAGCCCAGGCTAATCTGGGACTCATGGCAGTCTTCCTGCCTCAGCCTCCCAAGTCTGGGATTACAGGCGTGCACCACCATGCCTGGCTATATGTGGTGCTGGGGAATCCAACTCAGAGTCTTGCGTTTGCAAGTACTTTAATCACTGTACCATTCCTTCAGCCCCTCCCTAAGCTATTTTTTACTGTTCGTTCTGTTCTGCTTGAGGCAAAATCTTGCTCTGTAGTCCAAGCTGGTCATGAACTCACTATGTAGCCCAGGATAGACTTGAACTCTTGCTTCCACCTCCAGAGTGCTGAGATTACAGGTATGAACTACCATGCTCAGTTTATGTGGTGCTAGGGAATGAAACTCAAGGCCTTGTGCTGGCTAGGCAAACGCTCTAACCGCTGAGCTATGCCCCCAGCCTTTAGTTTCTTTTGTTCTATTTTTTTTTTTTTCTTGAGACAGGCTCTCTCCCTTGGTCACAAAATTGCCCAGGCTGCATTCAAACTTACAATCCTCTGGCATCAACCTCCCATAATCCTAGGATTGCGGACCTGAGCCACCACAGCCTAACTAGCTATCTTTATTTTTATTTCCTTGATTTCTTTTTTCTTTTTCTTTTTTTAGACAGGGTCTCACTCTGCAGTCCAGGCTGGTCCTGAACTCACTACATTTCCCAGGCTGGTCTCAAAGTCACAGCAGTCTTCCTGTCTGAGCCTTCCAAGTGCTGGAATTACAGGTATGCGCCTTATACACATCTTACATTTTACTGGGAAATTGAATCCAGAACTTTGTGCTTGCTAGGTGAGGACTAACACCTGTACAATTCCTCCAACCCAATTTACGCTGTTCTGTTTTCAGGTTTTTTTTTTTTTTTTTCTGAAACAGCGTCTTGCTCTGTAGTTTGTTTTCTTTGAGACAAAGTCTCACTCTGTAACCTAGGCTGGCCTTGGACTTATGGCAATCATCCTGCCTCATCCTCCTGAGTGCTGGGATTACGGGCACGCACCATCACACCCAGCTTTTTGTGGTACTGGGGAAATCGAATTGAGGGCTTTGTGCTTGCTAGGCAAGCGCTTTCGCCACTGTGCCTGTCCTCCAGCCTTGTTTTATTTTGTTTGATACGGAGTCTCACTCTGCAGTTTAGGCTGATCCTGAACTCACTATGGAGCCCAGGCTGGCCTCAAACTCACAGCAATCCTCCTGCCCCAGCCCCCTCCAGTCTTGGGATTACAGGCATGTGCCTCCATGCCTAGCTTTGCTTGATTTTGATGAGGCTACTGCAGTTTTGCCCAGGCTGATCTCTAAATGCTGGGCTCAAGAAATCATCTTGCTTCAGCCACTGCTTAGCTGGCTACAGATGTGGGCCATCTATTGTTATTGAAGGTTTTATCAAGTTCAGGTGGTATCTTTATACACTCCATGTAGTTAACATCACCATGAGGAAGAAAGGTATATATATATATATATATATATATATATATATATTTGAGACAGGATCTTGCTCTGTAGTCCAGGTGTAGCCCAGGCTGGCCTTAAGTTAAGGGAATCCTCCTGCCTCAGCCTCCCAAGTTCTGGCATTATAGCTGTGTGACACCACGCTCAGTTTTTGTGATGCTGGGAAGTCAAACTTAGGGCCTTGAGCTTGCTAGACAAGCACTTTAACCACTGAGCTATTCCTCCAGTCCCTGTTTCCTCTTTTAAACCATAGCAACTTCAGGCTTCGGACTCAGTACTTTGGGGGCTGAGGAATAACACAGTGGTAAAGCGCTTGCCTAGCAAGCACAAGGCCCTGGGTGTGATTCCCCAACACCAGATAAAGCTGGGCATGGTGAATGCCCATGGAGAATGCAGGAGGATGGTCAAGTCAAAGGCTAGCTTAGGCCCCGTAGTCAGTTTAGGACCAGCCTGGGCTACAGAATGAAACCTTGTCTCAAAAAAAAAAAAAAAAAAAAAAAAGACTCAGTAGCTTGAACTGCTCTAGTCTACCTTACAATGAGTCAGAAACAGGAAATAAAACTAAAATGAGGGCTTGAAGTGTAGCACAATGGTACAGCACTTGCCTCGCCTGCACTGGGCCTGGATTCAGCAGCATGGAGGAAAATAACATAGTATGGGCAATGATGAGGGATATTCTGCTGATGACAGTTGGGGCAAACGTAGTGAAATATACCAGATGGCGTGGAAGGGGCCTCAAGCTGAGTCAGCAAACTCGGAGAAAATCAAGTGGAGGAGTGGTGCAGTTGAAATGTTTTTTTTGTTGTTGTTGTTTGTTTGTTTGTTTGTTTCTTTTGAGACAGAGTCTCACTCTGTAGTTCGGGCTGGTCCTGAACTGACTGTGGACCTCACATGAGCCTTGGACGCATGGCAGTCCTTCTGCCTGAGCCTCCAGAGTGCTGATATTATCAGCATACACCACCACATCCAGTTTTATGTGATGCTGGGGACTCAGGGCTTTGTGCTTGCTTGCTAAGCAAGTACTTTAACCACTGTACCATTCCTCCAGACCTTGAGACCCTGTCTCAAAAAAAAAATAAATAAATGGAGGTAGGGCATAGCTCAGTGGCGAGAGCACTTGCCAAGGGTGTGCAATGCCCTGGGTTCAATTCCCCAAAACCAAAACCAATAAAAATGAGCTGATTGGGCAACAGAGCAAGACCCTGCCTCAAAAAAAAAAAAAAAAAAAAAAAAGAAAGAAAGAAAGAAAGAAAGAGCTGGTATATACCTGTAATCCCAGCACTGGTAAGGGTGAGGCAAGATGATTTCTGTGTGTTCCAAGCCAGCCTGGGCTGCATAGTTCATGACCATTCTGGACTACAGAGCGAGACCTTGTCTCAAAAAATAAAAGAGGTTATGGGAATAGCACAGTGTTTAGTGCACTTGCCTAGCAACACAGGCCCTGAGTTTTAATGTTTTAATTTTCTTAGTTTGAGTTTGGAGAATTGCTGTGTGTTGGAGGCCAGCCAGCCTGGACTCCCCAGTGAGTTCAAAACCAGCCTGGGCTACAAAGCCAGACCCTTGTCTCAAAAAACAAAGAAAAAAGAAAAAAAGATCAAGACAGAGGCTGACAACAAAGGTTGTGCTTTCCTTTTCCCACCTGCCTGAATGCCTGCAAGGGAAAGAAAAGACGTGCATATTGGTAAAGGAAGAAGCTGGGGTGACGAATGTGACATACACTGCAGTGCCATCCAGGATGGTCCAAAGCGACTTGCAGCCTGGGTTGGCTTGAGTTTTTTTGTTTTGTTTATTTTTGAGACAGGGTCTTGCTCAGTAGTCCAGGCTGGTCCTGAATTCACTACATAGTTCAGGGTGGCCTTGAACTCACAGTGGTACTCCTCAACTACCAGGGTGCTGAGATCACAGGGGTGCAGTTTCTGTAGTACAGTGGGATCGAATTCAGAAGCTTGCTTTGTTAGCAAGTGCTCTAACCGCTGTGCTGTTCCTCCAGTTCCTGGTTGTTATTGGGTTAAACGTTTCAATTACTGGAATGCAAAAGTTTTAATATACAAAAAAAAAAAAAAGTTTAAACAGGGCTTGGTGACATAGGTTTGTAATCCCAGTACTCTGGGAGATTGAGGCAGGAGGAGCTCAATTTAGAGCCCAGCCTGGGCAACTCGGTGATTTATCAAGGATTTGACTCAAAAGAAAAAAGGGGGTGAGAGAAACAACACAGTGGTAATAATAATATAATGATATATGGCTAGGTGCACAGCTCACCAGATAAAGTGAGGAAAGCCCTGGGTTTCATTCTCCAGTACCACGTAAACCGGGCATGGTAGTATGCCCTATAACCCTAGTAGTAGGGAGGCTGAGGCAGGAGGAATGCCATGTATTCAAGGCCAGCCTGGGCTACATAGTGAGTTCAGCACCAACTTGGGCTCCAGCGCAAACCCTTTCTCAAGAAAAAAATAATAGGGCTTCACAGTGAACCATTGAGACCATTGAGCAAGATTTTGTCTCAAAATAGCAATAATAATAGGGCTTGAGGAATGGCACAGTAGTTAAAGTGCTGACTTTGCAAGAACAAGCCCTGAGTTCGATTCCTCAGCACCACATAAAGCCGGCATGGTGGTGCATGCCTGTAATACCAGCTCTCCGGAGGCTAAGGCAGGAGGACTGTCATGAATCCAAGGCTAGCCTGGACTCCGTAATGAACTCAGGACCAGCCTGGGCTACAGAGCAAGACTTTGTCTCAAAAATAATAATAATAAATAAATAAATAAATAAATAATAAACACTAGGCCTGGTAGCATAGGCCCATAATCTCAATATCTGGAAGGCAAGAGGCAAGAGAACTCCCAAGTTTGATTTCAGCCTGGGCAATTACCAACTTAGTGAGACCCTGTCTCAAAATTAAAATTAATGAAGTAGGGATGCATGTCAATGTCAAGGCCCTGAGTTCAGTTCCCAATACTACCAAAAAAGAAAAGGAGACACTGAAAAATGGGCTGGGGATGAATGAGTCTCAGTGTGAAGACACTGAGTTGGCTCTCCAGTACTGCACCACGTACCATCACCACCACCATGGCCTCCACCGCCACTGCCAACAGCACCACCACCACCATCACCACCAAAAACAAAACAAAACAAAACAAAACACGTAGGCAGGCTGGAGGAATAGTACAGTGGTTAGAGCACTTGCCTACCAAGTGCAGTGACCTCAGGTTGATTCCCTGGCACACATAAAGCAGGGCACAGTGGAACACATTTGTAACCCCAGTGCTCAGGAGGCTGAGGCAGGAGGATTGCTATGAGTTTGAGGCCAGCTTGGACTACATAGTGAGTTCAGGACCAGCCTGGACTACAGAGCAAGACCTTGTCTCAAAAAAAAAGTCTAAAAAGAAAAGTTATATGTATTAGAAAAGTCATAGCCATGGCAAATATTTCTCTGGCACACAAATAGGCTTTCCAGATTGACACAGGTATTTTAGGCTCCTGTTTACCCAACAAGAACCACACACCTTTAAGTGAAGCTGCTCCCCTCACTGACTGTCATCTGGCCTGCCCTATGTTTGTCCTGTATGACGGAAGGGGCATGGCCCAGGCAGATGGCAGGCAGCATGCACTTCTCCCTGCCACCCATCTTTATCCTTCTTGTCACTAGTAAAAGAAAAACATTCATTTGGTTAGGAAATGAAATAGTTAGGGCTCCAAGCAATTTCTCTAGGTCTATTTAAGCCTTTGTGTGTGTGTGCGCGTGCGTGTGTGCGTGCGTGTACGTGTGCGTGTGCGTGTGTGTGTGTGTGTGTGTGTGTGTGTGTGTGTGTGTGTTTGTGTTTGGGAGGGTCTCATGCATGCTAGACAGGTGCTTTATCACTGAAAACATCCCAGACCATGAGCCCACAATTATTTTATTTTATTTTTTGTCTGTTATTTTTGAGGCAGGGTCTTACTTTGTAATCCAGGCTTGTCCTGAACTCACTGCATAGTCCAGACTGATCTTGAACTCACAGCTGTCCTCCTGCCTCAGCCTCCTGAGTGCTGGAATTACAGGCAAGTGCCACCATGCCTAGTTTATGTGGTGCTGGGAAATTGATCCTAGGGCTTTTTTTTGCTAATTAGGCAAATGCTTAACCTGCTGAGCTATGCTCCCAGCCTCCCTGCAATTATTTTAGTAAATTGTTAAGATGTTGGAAGGCCTCGGCTTGTATCTTAATGGAGGAATGTTTGCCCGCACAATGGGAGGCAAAAAGGAAAATGTTAGAACCAGGGGTTGGAGGAATAGCACAGAGGTTAGAGCACTTGCCTAGCCAGCTCAAGGCTTTGAGTTGGACTCCCCAGCACCACATAAGCTGGGCGTGGTGGTGCATGCCTGTAATTTCAGCACTCAGAAGGCTGAAGCAGGAGGGTTGCTGTGAGTTCAAGGGCTCCATAGTGAGTTCAGGACCAGCCTGGGGTACAGAGCAAGACCCTGTCTCAAAAAATAAACAACCTGTGATTAAGGATCTGTTCCAGGGCCTCCACACTGCTCTCCATCCCTAGCTCTTTGTTTGTGTCTGTAGGTTAGGACTGCGGGAGAGTGAGCATAAGGCCTTAGCTCTGAGCTACATTCCTAGCAATTCTTCCTCCCCCCTTTCTTTAAGTCTCTGTGAGCCACACCTGGCTTATGTGGTGCTGGGGAACCAAGCTGGGGGCTTGAGCTTGCTAGGCAGGCATTCTAACCACTGTGCTATTCCTCCAGCCCTGAGGCAGACTTTTAACCGAAGTCTGTTACTAGGTCACAGTTTCCGAGCCCTCTTTCCCATTTGCTACACCACTCATCACAGGGCCTCTGAGTAATATATGAGAATTGTTTCTAGCTCACTCCTTATTTCCATTTTTCCTTCACTGACAGTCTGTGTGTCAGACACTGTCCCGAGTACAAAGGGAGTCGAACCCAGGTTTTTGCACTTGCTAGGCAAGTGCTCTAATTGTTGAGCTATACCCCTAGTCCCCTAAGCATCTTTTTATTGTTTATCTGGGACAAGATACTGTTAAATTGCTAAATAGCCTAAGTAGGACTCAATCTTGAGATCTCTCTGCCTCAGCCTCCCAAAGTGCTGGAATTGTAAGAGGGTACTGCTTGCTTGGCTCCATTTTTTTATTTTTTAATTTTTAAAACATTTATTTATTTTCTTTGAGATAGGCTACTTGCTGTGTAATCCAGGCTGGTCCTGAACTCACTGTGTAGCCCAGGGTGGCCTTGAATTCACAGCAATCTCCAGCCTCAGCCTCACTAGTTTTGCATTATAGGCATGTGCCACCACTACGCCCAGCTTAGTTTTTTGTTTTGTTTTGTTTTTTTAACTTTTAATTTTGAGACAAGGTCAGGCCAAGTTCCTACATTACTCCAGCGAGGCTCAAACTTGCAGTTCTCCTGCCTGAGCCTCCCAGATTGCTAGGATTGTAGTCCTGTGCCACTGGGCCCAGTTGCTCAAAAAAATTAAAAACAACACCACACAATCAAGATTCTTCAGTGTCCTTAAAATAAGATTCAAGGTGCTTATGTCACGGGTCCCCTTCCTACCTCTGTTACCTCCAATTCCTCTCACCTCTTCCACCCTGCCCACCCGCAGAGGTCTTCACTCCCTCCTCACACCCTGGTTGGCTGCAGGGAAAGAGAGACCAGGACAGGATGGGCTGGGCTCCAACCAGGAGCGGAGTATTGAGGCCGGAGACCAGGGAAAGGATGTAAAAGGTTTCAGGTCCTCCCTGAGGGCTCTTGTTGATGACCCCAATTCTCAAACAAAGGGCTGCAAGAGTTGCTGAAAGAGAAAAGAAATTCCGAGATTTAGAGGCTCCCCTAAGGACTTGTAAAAAAGACTGACTTGTTCAGAGCTGTGCATGCTTGAAACAGCAGGTAGAGACCTAAACGCAGCAGAGCCTCCTCCGTGCTCAGTGTCTCCTCCAGCCACTTGGCCTGCTGTAGGTAGGGTAGTGGTATTTTTTTTGTTTGTTTTGAGACAGGGTCTATGCTCTGTAGTGCCGGCTGATCCTGAATTCAGTGTGGAGCCCAGGCTGGCCTTGGACTCTCAGCAATCCTCCTGCCTTAGCCTCTTTAGTGCTGGGATTATAGGCGTGCACCACCACACTCAGCTTTATGTGGTGCTGGGGAATCAAATTCAGGGCCTTGCCCTTACAAGTACTTTAACTGCTGTGCCATTCCTCCAGCCCTTCAGGTTTATTTGGTTGTTTTTGTTTTTTGAGACAGAGTCTTGCTCTGTAGTCCAGGTTGATCATGAACTTACTATGTAGCCCAGGCTTACCTCAAACTCACAGCAATCTTCCTGCCTCAGCCTCCTGACTTCTAGAATTACACTTATGTGCCACCACACCCAGCTTTCAGGTACTATTTTTAGATAAGGCGCCAAAGAAAGTCTCTAAAAACAAAAATCTTCTCAAAGGTAGTGGTATTTACACTCCCAAAAACTGAGTAAGGTCTCACAGTTGCCAACAGTTGAGTGAGGGAACCGGTGGCTCTTGGCAGACAGTTCAAGAGTAAAGGTCCTGAAGCAGAAGCAGCAGTGTAGCTCAGAAAGGCACCAGGGCCTGGAGGAATGGCACAGCAGTTAAAGCACTTGCCTTGGAAGCACAAGGCCCTGAGCACCTCATAAAGCTGGTCATGGTACCACACACATTTGTAATCACAGCACTTGGGAGGCTGAGGCAAGAGGATTGCCTTGAGTCCAGGGCCAGCTTGGGTTTCACAGAGTTCAGGACCAGACTGGGCCACAGAGTGAGACCCTGTCTCAAAAAAAAAAAAAAAAAAAAAAAAAAAAAAAGACTGGAGACTGGAAGGGGACTGGAGGCAGATAACATAAGGCCTCTTGGGCCAGGGAAAGGAATTTGGCTTTGTTCTAAGTTTATGTTGGAGCCACTGGACAATTTTAAGCAAAGAAATGACTTGGGCATATCTTCATCCCCCTCTGCCCCAAGGGAGCGTTTTCTCAGAGAAGGCAAAGGTGGATTGTAATACTGGAATGGAATTGCTGGAGTGATCCTGAAGGAGACTGCGGTGGGGCATCAGGCTGAAACCAGGGTGGGGGCAGCAGAATGGTGCAAGGGGACCAGATTTCAGATGTATTTTCAAGATGGGGCCAACTGGGTTTGCTGATCATTTGACTGTGGGGTATAAGGATGAGAAAGGTCAAAAAAATAACTCCAGAGTTTGGCGCCAAAGCAACTGGCAGGACAAGACAGCCTTCCCTGAGATAAGGATAGCTGTGCGGTACATACACCCTGGGAGCAGAAACTGGAGTCCAGGGATGGGGATGGGAACTCTGGAACTCCAACAGCCATTATTGCTGGGGCTAGGGGCATAGCTTAGACTAGCAGCACAAAGCCTTCTTGGGTTTGACTTCCCAGAGCTACATTAGCTGGGCATGGTGGCACACAACTGTAATCCCAAAACCTGGGAGGCTGAGGCAGAAGGATTGTTCAAGGCCATCCTGGGCTACACAATGAGTTCAAGATCAGCCTGGACTGCAGAGTGAGACCTTGTCTCAAAAAAGAAAAAAATATTGCTAAGGCTGCTGAACTCCTGCTGCTTCTCCCCAGAGGTGAGGCGGGGCACAGCGGATGTGGCATGTGTATGGTTCAACATAGTCTGAATATGACCCAGTCACGTTTCCACAGCCCCTGGACAGCTGAGCCTTGGCCATTGGAGGGCTGCCAGCCCGCCCTCCCTTCCCCTCTGGGCCTCCCATCTGGTGCACCTTCCCCAGGTGTCAGCTGTGCTGGAAACCGCTCATCCCAGGCCCAGACTTGAGTGACCTTAAACTGCCTCTGGGAGGTGGTGAGGCCTGGCACACAGCTCCCCCGGGGCCTTGCCTCCTCGCCCACCTCCCAGCCGTGGAGGCTTTGGCTGGGGCCTGAGACTGAGCTGGGTACAGTTGTTTGCTTGACCGCATAGACAACTGAGCCCACCCCTTCTCTGCCCCAGGGCGCAGCTGCACACCTGCTCTCCACCCTCCTGCCAGGTGCAGGCCTGCAGAGAACAAAAGAACACCCACTCGCCAAGGTCATTACCTGGATGGGGGCTGGGAGAAAAACTGCAGAGCTAGAGATATATTCCAGAAAAGGAGGAAAACTCAGGGGAATTAGTGGTTTGCCTCAACACCATGCAATAGAATTTTCTGTGATCTATATCAGTGCAGCTCGTGTAACAGTCAACAGTACATGCAGATATGTTTTTCCCCTCGATACCAAGGATAGAACCTGGAGCCCCTTGCATTTGCCAGACAAGTAAGTGCTCCACCACTGACCTATACTTTCAGCCCCCAGGTGTGGCAGCTGAGCACTGAAAACGTGGCCTGCTGTAGCCCGACTTCGCGGCACAGATGCATAATCCCACTACTCTGAGAGGCTGAGACAGGAAGATCGCAAATTCAAGCCCAGCTTGGGCAGCTTGTCAATTTGGCAAGATTCTGTTTCAAAATCACAAACAAAAATGAGCCGGGGAACTGAGGTCATAGCTCAGCTCTTACAGTAGCTTGCCTAGCAAGTGCAAGGCCCAGGGTTTTTGATTCCCTAGTGCCACATAAGATGAGGGTAGTGGCACACACCTAAAAACCCAGCTCACAGGACCCTCAGGCAGGAGGGGGGTCTAGTTCAGTGGGAAGAGCTTGTGCTTGTTTGCCAGTACAAAACAAAATGTGGCTGCTAAGACTGAGGAACTTAATTACCCATTTTGGGGGGCCAGAGGATTAGATCAGCAAAAAGAGTGCCTGCCTATGAAACGCAGGAATAGCACAGTGTTTAGGGTGCCTACCTAGCAAGTGCAAGACCCTGGGTTTGATTCCCCAGTACCACACAAACCAGGTGTGGTAGTGCACCCCTATAATCTCAGCACTTGGGAGGCTGAGACAGGTAGGTTGCCACGAGTTCTAGGCCAGCCTGGGGGTCCATAGTGAATTCAGGACCAGTTTGGATTTCAAAGCAAGACACTGTCTAAAACAAAACAAAAAAACCCTACCAACTTAATTTAATATTCATTTAAATTTAAATAGTCCCATGTGCCAGGACCTATTGGCACAGGCAGATAATCTCATAGTGAGGCAAGAAGATCACAGGTTTGAGTTCTGTTTGGGCAATTTAGAAATTTAGCAACATCTTTTTTCAAAATAAAAAAATAAAATGGGCTGAGGATTTAGCTCAGCATGAGGGCCCTGGGTTGAATTCCCAGCATCACAAAACCAAAACCAATACACAGCCACATGTGGCCTAGTGGCTCCAGTATAGGGCAACATATATTTTAACAGTTTGGCCCTAGAGCCGGGTTGCATAGGAACGGAGTTTAAGTAATAGCGGCTCTTTGCTAACGCATACACTTTGTGTCAGGGACATGGCATATAATTTATTATTTTTTTTGTAATGGAGATGGAGCCCAGGGCCTTTCTTTGCACTGATCTACATCTGTGGCCTATTTTTAATTTTGACTTTTGAGACAGGGCCTAGCCAAATAGTTAAGTTGCCCAGGCTGGGCTTCAAATTGCCATCCTCCTGCCTCAGCCATCCAGAATGCTGGGATCCCAATCCTGCACCACCAGGCCTGGCCACCACTTATTGATTGCTCACCAATCCCTCTATAGGGCAAGCGCTCTCTCCATTTGACAGACGAGGAAAGTAAGGACCAGATCAGCCCAGTCACGTGGCCAAAGTACCTGGATACGGAAGTGCTGAAGAGGAACACACCGTATCACGTGTCATCACCCACTGTAATAAATAAACCCTAAGGACCTTTCCAGCTTTGCCTCAGTCCAGACCTCTACAAATGAATGGGTGTGCAAATTGCTAAAGAATGCAAATCAGCCTCGAAGTTGGGGGACAAAAGCTCAGATTCCCAGATCACACCCAAAGTCCCTCCGGGCTGCGGGCGGATGGGGGCGGAGGCTGGATGACAGGGAGGGACCTGGCGTGTAGGGGGGCTGGGGTGGGCACGGCCAGCTGGTGTCGGCGACCCTGGACATCAGCTGGCTGGCGGGCGGGCGGCTCAGACAATGGGCGGGGAGTCTAGCGGAGCCCCCCTCTCTC
>PVKB01004491.1:0-23342 GCA_004027205.1 Ctenodactylus gundi
CATTTTATTTTATGTTATCACCATTCAAGACAGAATGAGTATCCTTTATTTGAAATGCTTAAGGCTCAAACATTTCAGATTTTGACTATTTTTTGAATTTGGAATATTTGCATATGCTTAATAAGTCATCGTAAAGAAGGGACTTGAGTCTAAGCATACATATGTATCTTACACTTGTAGGTAATTCAGACATCATTTCTAAGGTGCCTGCATTATGTATTTCGTCTGCATTTTGACTGTGACCCATTACATGAGCTCAGGTGTGAAATTTTCCACTTCTGATATCATGTCCGTGTTCAGTTTCAGAATTTTCAGCATTCTGAATATTGAGATCAGGGATGCAACTCTTAGGGCCTACTATTATCAGAACTACCATTTTAAAACTACCATTTTAACTTTCAACTTCTAGTTTGCATCCCCCCAAAATGCCCGCATAGATTCACCAAAGAACATTCTAGCCATTATGATACAGAAAGAAAGCCTCAGAACCTGTATTTATTATAAAATGGAAAAATTATATGACAGCTATGCAATTTCATACTGCCCAATAAAACGAATGTTCTGTTGCTACATGCAAATGCATTGGTGAATATCTCAAACAGTGTACAATTCTATTTATACTACAAGGCTCAAAAGAATCCCTAAACCTATCTATGATGTTATAAGCCAATTACTGTTTATTCCGGGGAGGGGGTAGTGGGCGGAAGTGAGTGGAGAGGGAGTCTTTCCAGTGCTTTCTCAGTGCTGGTGATACTCTGCTTCAGATTTCCGGGTGCATTCCCCTCCTGAATATTCATCAGGCTATGTAGGTAATAGTCATTCACTGTCTTTTCTCAGCAAGTACACTTTACTTCTCTATCATTTATGTTAAAAATAAAAGTGCTCTGGTGTAGATGCAGATCTCCTCGCTGCTTAGGTAGTGCAGGTTTTGTTAGGTGCTCATTTTGTGGTTCGCTCCTCGTGTTGTGCCCAAGCAGGGATTTTATAATTCTCTGAAGATCACCTCAGGTTGAGCACTGGGGCAGGAGGACTTTGTGTGTGTCTAAGGGATCTGCCATAGCTGTTGGACGTAGGCTGGGTCTGTTGGTGCCTTCTCAGTAAGCACGACGATTCGGAACTCCATGCCCATCACCCATGCTCTAGGCATTTTATGGCTTATTGCGTAGGCCGTGAAACAAACACAAGGAACTAGATTCACAACTGTGTTATTTTTCCTACCCTTGCATTGAAAGTTCTCTTAGCAAGTTTCAAGTCGCAAATAGAAGAGATAAGGGACAGCTCCTTCCGTATATCCAATTCATAATCAAATAGTAGACAGGGGAGTTGGATTATGAGAAAATGTATGTGGCTCGTTTTAGCTTCCCTAGCAGTTCTCATAGATGTCTGCCCATTCAAATTTAAGGTGAAATTCTTTAGTTGATTTCGAGCTCTGAAATCCACTTAACAATAATTCATCAGCAACCCATTCATGACCCAGAGAATCCTTTGAGTGCTTAAGAGGAGAAAGGGGAATAAAGTATCCTTCCTTAAGGCGGGCATATCGTAACTCGGGGGTAGGACGGATGCCACCAGGTTCAATTACATTGAGAAACACTGACACTCAGTTGCCGAGGAGGGTGTCAGACTTGCATGTAGAATGTGTCGGAAAACAAACCCCTGTGGTCCCAGATGGTGTTTGGTGTTGGAGAGAGAACTGGAGAGAGAACAGAAACTCTATGGCACGGATGTCCAACCATTTGACTCCCACGGGTCTCCCATGAACTTCATCCTAGAAGATAGATAATTACAACTTTCTATGCTGCCAGAAAGGTGTGCCATGACTGAGGCAGATTGTGAAGGAGGGGATAGTTTTCCCTGGGAAAACAGGTTTTATAAAAGTCGATTAAAGAGACATGATCAATTTTTTCTTTAAGTTGAATGTCAGATTGCAGTGTTATGCATTCCATTTGAAAATTGGCAGGCTAGATTTTTATGTGGATTGAAAAAATTAGTCACAAATATATCTAAACATTGATTACTTTTTCTGGAAATCTTAAAATGTATTTTCAAATTCCTACATAGAACCAAAAAGCAAGGCTGCATGTTTTTCATTGTTCACAGGACTGTGGTTAGCCAGAGTCAAAAGTGCATAAAATTGCTTCCTTTGATTTGAGCTTGCCGTAATTTCAATTTCTTTTGAAGTAGTGTTATCATCAGACATTGTGTGGAGAAGATAGTTTTTTTTTTTTTTATCTTGAAGATGCATATTTAACACATTTAAGTTAGTGGGCCAATCCACTACTAAAATCTGTAAGGCAGTCTCATCAAGTTCAATTATTTTGATATGATTAATGACTTGATTTCATGTCAAAAATCAAAATCTTCCCAACATTACTTCTTAATTTAGCCGCCTTACTTCAAAAAAGTTAATGTCACAGGAGTCAGTATCTATTATAAACCCTTAAGGAATTTCTGCAATTGATGATGGTTCAGTCCCTTGGCCCTTAAGAAATTCACAGGCAATTTGAATGGACATTATTTTTAAAGCATTTGTTCATAAATTTTTGATGTGCTGTGCAATGATGCTTCATTTTGAGTTCCATACAGCAATTACGTTGTCTTCATTAATTTTACAAATCCCTCTCTTTTACCTATCATCACCAGGGCACTGGAACTCTTCTGTGCCAAGTCACCACATACACACATAACGTATGATGGCATCAATTTGACCGGGTTCTTGAAAGATCATAGACATTGGAAGTTGATCCGCTCCATAAAATTGAAGCTGTACATTTATACAAATCATGAGCATGTGTGGTGAACAGTCACACCACTTCTTGTCTATTTACTTTATTAATTAATTTTAATGGTTTCTTATTTCTTCTGGACAAGTCATTTGTTAACGTGAATTGCTCCTTATATCTGTGGATGTAACATACTCTGATTAATCCCTTTGGCTCCATTTCTATCTACATAGTTAGCACTTGAGAACCTCATAGTGGAGTTACCAAGACCTTCATACCACACACACACACACACACACACACCCTCAAAATAGTTTAAATAAATTTACCAATTTGCGTTCGGCCATGGTCAAAGCCACCCTGGGTTGCATGTTGCCTGTGGTCTCTGGACAAGGGCCAGTCACCCCTGTACTATGGTCTTAAAATCAAAGTGGAAAAGTGCTTCTGGGGGCACAGGCCACATTGTGGACAGGTGGCCGGTGAGTGTGGCGTGCTCGTCTGTTCTCTTCCCCCTGTGGTCTTTGCAGGTGAAGAATCACTGACCATGGTAATGATCTGGTGTCGCAGAATGTGTTTTTCTTTTATATTCTTCACCTTCTATTGTCGAAAGTCACATGCTCTATCATGATCATCAACTATCATTATTAGCATATTCCGAGACCGGGCCTCACTCTGCAGTCCAGCCTGGTCCTGCACTCACTATGGAGCCCAGGCTGGCCTTGGACTCACAGAAATCCTCCTGCCTCAGCCTCCTGAGTGCTGGGATTACAGGTGTGTGCCACGACATCCAGCTACTATGTGCTGCCGAGGGATCAAATCCAGGGCCTTGCACTTCCTAAGCAGGTGCTCTAATCACTGAGCTATGCCCCGCCCCCCAGCCCAATTATCATCATAATTATCATCATCATCCTTCAATTTTTCTGATTTTCCCACATAACTAATGGACAGTCATACATTGCCCAATGACAGAGATATGATCTGAGAAATACGCCAGTGCTGATATTGAGAGTGTGCAGGCATCATAGAGTGCGCTTACACAAATTAACACAGTTTCAATGATTGGTAGAAGGGGAATAATCTTAGCAAATCTCTGATCTGTATGCAGTGCATCGCCAACTGAACAGTCAATACACAACGCACGGCTATCCCACATACTGACGAGAGAGAAGTAGAGAATAGAGGAAGGAAATTGGCAATATTTCTAAAACTGAGTCTCCTTCTAGAGTCGAATGTAATCATGTGAGTGAACTTTCTTATGACCCCTTTTTCTCCCATTTTATCGATATGTATAGGTGCAAAATTTAAGGTTTACAATGAAGTTTAGCATTTTGTGCACCTACGTATCTTGTCAAGGTGACAAGGACTTTCCCACTCTCTTTGTGTCCTTCCCCCTACCCACCCCTCCCTCCCTCCCCACCCTACCCCCCTGTTTCACTTTGTTTTTCATATTTTCAAAAATACAAAGAAGTGAAGAATTATGGCAGATGCCTTTGTATCCCTCACCCTGTTTTCACACATGTAGACATGTTTGCCATGCCAGCCTCAGGAAGATAGAAAATACTAACACAGAATGGAAAGTGATAGAAGTAAAACATAAATCACACAGCTGCAGTCTCACCTGACAGTCATTGTTTCCGGGCTTTCCTACCTATCCCTCCTGTCTAACCACATCCAAAAGTTGGTGTGAATCAAGTCCGGACATGCTTTTTTCCTGATAAACAAAGAGTTATAGAAATGTAGCTAGATCCTTAGGCAGGTCACTAGATAAATAGATCTGCTTGCCAAATTATGACTAGGTATAAAACGCATTCACGTGGCGCCGTGCACACGCTGTATGAAGCACTCACACTTGCACCGTTTCATTCAAGCCTTACAAGAAACTTTCCTACCTCGTATTCCTGTCTCCTGTTTTACAGGTAGGTCCACTGCAGAGAGGATTTCAGTTATTTGTTTAAAAATGGCTTCCAGCACTGATTACTATTTGACCTGTTGATATAGGCCATTCCCTCTGGAGTGAGATGGGATCTTAGCATTGTTTTGATTTGCATTTCTCTTATGGCTAGGGATGTTGAATATCTTTTCATGTATCTATTGGCCACTTGTACTTCAAGTGAGTCAGAGGCAGAAGGTGAAACACCGAATGGTCTCTCTGATATGAGAGTCCCAGATCACAACTATCTCATGGAACTTAAAATGAAAAACAAAGTGAAACAGGCGGGTAGGGCGGGGAAGGAGGGAGGGAGGGGTGGGTGGGGGGAGGGACGAAAGGCAAGTGGGAAAGTCCTTGTCACCTGGACAAGATACGTTTGTGTACAAAATGCTCAACTTCATTGTAAACCTTAAATTTTGCATTTATACATATCAATGAAATGGGTAAAAAAAGAAAATAAAATGGCTTCCTCAGCAGTACCACAGGAATTAGGCTCAAATCTTGGAGCCTGTTCATTCACCAGACTACCTCTGCTTCAGTTTTGGTTCAGGGTTTATTTTTGTAGAGCACAGATAGGGAGAAGTGTTCTCTGGAGCTCACAGGCTTCTCTTTCTGCGAATTTATTCTAATGGACGGTACAGTATTTGAAAGAAAGAAGCATATTTTAAAACATGGGCACCCATTTGGGCTATTCAGACAATCAGACGTCACAAATGTACAATTAGTAATTATTGATGTGAACTGATAAGACTGAAGAGTCAGACACTGACTGTGCTGACACTGTCTCCTGCACACATGTGTGAAACCCTTCCAAACCCAGGGAGTTTCATTCCAGGCTTCTCATGCAAACCTGTAAATATTCTTGTTACCGTGGGCTTTTCATTTGCTGGTATTTCAAAGATCCCTAATTGGCTCTGAAGTCAATGAATTGCAAATAAGACCAGGACAAAAAGGACAACACATTTTGTAGACCACAGAAACAAACAAAATAAATAAATTCTTCTTTAGGTTCCTTGCTGGAGGCAGAGTTGAACAACCTTGGTTTACTTAGTGTTATTGATCTCCTACCCCATGAGCAAGGATGGTTTTATTTATATCAGTTACTAGGTGAATTCAGATTAAAGTCTATGTAAAGCTTGAGACATTCCTGTAGGGAAAATCAGGAAGCCTTCGGGAGTCACACATTCTGAGGAGCCATTCTTACAGAAACAATCAAGCTTAATTAGCACGCAGAAACTTTCCACTGTGTCTGGGGAGTGCCTAACATGGCAGAGGCCCATGCAGGTTTAGGGTTTCCTAGTGTGGTGTTCCTGAGCAGAGAGATGAGAGACCTTGCATAGCGGTGCCTGGGCCCTTGCCTGCTTTGGGTGCCTGCGCTCACCCCGAGCCCACCCCTGCTTTCTGCTTAGAAGCACCAGATGTATGTCCTGCTCGCCAGGAGGAATGACGGTGTTTTCACTCATTTTCATTTGTCAAACAATGTGACACGAACCAGAAGGAGAAAACAGTTGAGCAGAAATCTGAAATTCAGCCCAATCATTCCCCTAGATGCAGATTTCCATTTATTTCTACCTTCCGCTCAGATCTACTCCGGGTTCACAGAGCTCCAGCTGAACTCGGTCCCTGCCCAGAGTTAGATTTGATTCGTAGCCTGGGTCACCAACTAACCTCACGCCCTTCAACACTTCACTGATCACATCAACCTATGTCCTCAGGCCCAGTACAGAAATGTTTTCCTTTCCCTGATTTCTGAAGCGTCATGCCTGGGAGCCCATGAAGCTGGGCTCTATGTCCACCCCCTTGTTTGTCCAGACTCACCCACAGTCCTGCAGCCAGCCTTCAATCTTGTTGATTGGATTTCCTGCAGAAGTCAGATACCAAATCCCAGTGAGACCGCTAAGAAATCAGGCTCTGCCCTACCTTCCCCCAGTTCCACGTTAACCTCAGGTAAGTCACATCTGACGCCCCTCCTCTCCTCTATAAAGCTCTCCTGCAAGGCACAAGCAGAGCAAGCAGATGCAAGGACATTTTTCTGTCTCTTTCTGCCTCCCTTCTCTCTGCCCACCTGGGAAACTAAAGAATGCCCAACGCTTGGCCTAGTGGCGCAGGCTTGTAATCACAGTGCTCTGGGAGGCAGGAAGAACACAAGTTCAAGTCCAGTCTGGGAAACTTAGTGAGACCTTGTCTTAATATAAAAAAATCAAAATGGACTGGGGATGTATCTCAGTGTGAAGGTCCTGGGCTTGGTCCCCAGTGTCACAAAAGCAGAAAGAAAGAAAGGAAGGATGGAAGGAAGGAAAGCAAGCAAGCAAGCAAGCAAGAAAGCCAGCCAAGAAATCAAACCCAGGCCCACTGTTTCTTTTCCTCAAGGTTTGGGTACAAGGTCTCTTAAAAAAAGCACCTCTATGCCTCTTTTGTGTCCTACTAGAGAGCAAGAATGAATTTATTTCTGTAAGAATTTGTGCTTGATTCCCGTGTCTGTGGTCTTAATTGGGCCTCTGAGAGACATACAGGAAAGGGATCACTGCTTCAACTGGACAAGTATGGCTTAGAGGAGTGATTCCCCAATGTTCACACTGCTTGTTATTATCATAGCCGTGGCCAGAGTTCAGGGGCAGCTTGGATGAAGTCTTGTTACACAGAAAATAGAGACATCTAGCAAAGCATGCATCCACAGACACACTTAGCCTTGGTTCCTACAGAAGCTTCTCAGGATGACTCAGAAGGGTGTCCCCTTCTTTTTCTTAATCTTACATTTGCCTCCTTCTCACATAATTCACAGATTGTATTACTTTATTCCTCTTTACTTACGCCCATTCAATACATACAAATTGGGCCTCCTTGAGGTTGTAGTCAATCAGAAACCAGAAAGGATATTCTGCAGACCTGGGCCTGCTGTCATAGTCCCTGAAATGAGAGTCAGTAGGATGTCTGCAGCCTCTTACCTTCTTGGAAAACATCATCCAGGTTGGAAGGCTCAGGGTCTGGGACATCCAGTAGGGCGGCTGCAGCCTCCTCTTCTAGGATCTGCGTCTGCCAGTTACGGCTCTGACGGAGCCAGGCCCGACGTTTCTCCCAGGACTTGGGGCTCAACACAGAGGCCTCCATAGCCTGGCCCCAGCTTCAGGGCCTTCCACCACCTGAATGATGTTCTGAAAATAGAAGCACAATGATACTCCCTTCTTTTCTGTTAATAAGCCAGAAAGCATTGCTTGTAAGGTTGCCTCAGACCTTTTCACCTGTGCGCAAAAAGGGTTCATCCGCCCCCATGAGAGGAAGGAAAGGATGCCTGCCTCACCTTCATCTTACTCCTCCCTACTCCCATGTACAAAGAAGATTGCTCTGAAAGATCTAAATACAAAGGCAAGTCTTACCAATCAGTTAGTCTGAAAGCCTCGAACGTCACAGGATTACGTTGAAAAAGCTCTTTTGGCTTAGCGTTAGGGCTGGAGTATAACTTCTTCTTGTGGTAGATGAAGTGCTGTAGTAGAAAACAATTTTCTTTGATCCTTAAGGATTTTGTCCCTTAGAATTTTCTTTTGAAATGGAAATACTTTCAATATACAACTTATAAAATTTATTTTTATCTTCATCAAGATGAATAAAAAGTTAAGACATCAAAGGTTAAATGACATACCTAAGGACCTACAACCAAGGTGTCTCTGGCACTTACAATAATTCTGCCTTTGTTTGCTTTGGTCTTGATTTATTTTGTTTATTGTTTGATATATTAAGGGTTCATTTATTTTTTTTCTGAAGAAAAAATATGTTACAAATAAAGAGACACTTGGAAGACTAAGGCAGGAGGATTGCTGTGAGTTTGAGGCCAGCCTTGGATACATAGTGAGTCCATGACCAGCTTGGATTAGAGAGTGAGACCCTCTTTCAAAAAAGAAAAGAAAAGAAAAAAAAAGGAAAACACTCCCTTGAAGCAATTAAGCAAGAGTATCTTTAGGATGATCGCTCTCTGATCTGTCAGTTTGGGTTTCTATGTAACTTTTTTACCCAGGGGATCAGTGCAATACATATAGACAAATACATTTCACTTAATATTAGTTGATCAACACCTCTGTATTTTTCAAAAAAACGAATACAAAAACAGAAAAAATCATGGTTCTAGGCATAGACCGAAAGAGGAAGAAAAAGGGAAAGGCTCATTTGGTTGTCCAGAGAGAGCTTGAAAATGCTGGTGGCCGGTGCACACTCTGTCCTGCTGCCTCTTCACTGCTGGCCATACTCATATCCCAGCACAGTGAATACGGAGATGTGGGACCAGGACTTTTAACTGTCTTATCCTTTGTGTTAGTCAGATTTTTGTCACTGGGACAAAAATGCCTGACCAAAACTACGTAAAGTGGGAAAGGGTTATTGTGGCTCACGGTTTCAGAGTATTCAGTTCACAGTAAGCAGGCTCTGCTGCTTTTAGGCCTGTGGCATGACAGCCATGTCACACTGGAATGGGCTAGCAAAGGAGAGCTGCTCGCCTCACCAGCAGCTGGGAAGCACAGTGCCCAGGTAGAGAGGCAGAGGGGCAGGGGTTGATGACTGAATTTGACCTTCAGTTCTGGTTCCCAAGGATCCTACTTCTTCCAACTGGGCATCACTTTCTGATAATTCGTTCAGCTATGAATTTACCAGTGGAATAGCCCATTGCTGAGCCCGGCATCCCCCATGATGCACCTCTGTAGGTTCCACCTTGGAACATTGCTGCCCTGGAGATCAAGCCCTCAACATGTGAGTCTTTGGAGGGTGTGGCAGTTCATATCTATACCCTAATATTCCTCTAATCCCTTAGGTGGCTGCAAATGACTTCATTTTCAGAGACAAAATTTAAGTTGGAGTTAGGAAACATTAAAAAAAAGCTAAAGAGTGTCAGTTTCCAGAGACTTCTCTTCTTCCCAGACTTAAAATCGAAAGCATCAGTGAGGCATTCGACCGTCACTAAAAAGCTATTTTTGAAAAGAAAGTCCTGAGCATAAAATGCTTTTCTAGAACACCAAAACTGTTTTAGAGGTACTTGCCACAGGTAAAACACATCCACAGAAAGGTAGCACATAATTACTGCAACCTCACCTAGATTCTTTCTCTTCAGGCTTAGTCCAAGGCATTTTTCTTCTTTCAAAGGAAATGGCAGTTAGAATGATGGGATTTTGTGTTCACTCAAGGAGACTGGTCCTTTGCATCGTAGGGGATATTAAGTCACAGAATTAAGCTTAGACCCTAAAGGGTCTCAGAAATCTCTGGTCACCCTGAGATGATAAAGAGAGGAGGAATCTGCCACCAGCAAGAGCTTGGCAGGTGGTCTGAAAAACTTAATCAGAGCAGTTTTCCTAGATCTGCCCTTAACAATATTTTATGTGGGTTTCCACCAAATCAAGGAGAAAATGTTGAACACAGACTCGCCCAATGTCCTTAATTCCCAAAGAAAACGGACCTCACCTAAATCATGGGGACTCTTGAGTGCATAAGATGAGGATTTTGGGTCCTTGGGTAACTTGAAAGGAGGGCAGGAGGGCAGGAGGGCAGGAGGAGAAGAGAGAAAGTGAGGGAGGTTGGTGGACCCCAGACTTTGCCCTCAGTGATGGTAGAATCTTGAAAAACTCCATCTCTTTCTCTGGTCTCAGTTGATTGGGGTGGATGTCGCAGTTCTATTAGTTGCTGCTTCTAGTACTAAGAACTTCGTGGTCGAGCTGAAACCCTGTAGTACTTAGCGTAGTGCTAGAATCTGATTGGCTGAGATGAGAGAGAACTGCAACATTATCTATAATACGGATCTGTTTTACCTTCCTCTCAGATCTCCGGAAATCTCTCAGTCGTTATGCGAATTTACTCTCCACCCCCCTTTGTAGTTCCCAATTTTCTCATCTTTTTGCCCCTCCCTCTGCCTTTCTCTCAGTCTTCACCACACCTGACCTGCACAGGTTACCTCTTAACTGGTCTCCTCCAGGAGGCCACACCTGGCACCTGTGGTCCTCTTCACCATGATACCCGACTGCCTTCCCCAGGTGACTGCTTCCTCTAAGTTATCACCACTAACACCCTTTCTATTTTCTCTACTTTGCTGTTTACCACCGAACTTCTCTGTTTGTATTTAGTTCCTTTACTCTTCTGATTGAAACACAAGCTCCAAGGGGACAGAGATCCTTGCCTGGGCTGCTCGGTGCTGGGCTTCTAACGCCTATGCAGAGTCTAACACGTAAGAGCTGTTTAACAAACACTAATTAGGGAATGAATAGAGCAGTACCTTACAGAGTCATCACAGACACACTCACGAAGGTCAGCTTCAAAACTGTAATCAAATTTCACAATGGGTTTACTAAAAAAGTTAAAAAATTTTGGGGCTTAGAGTTGGAGAAAAGTAAGAAGGTTCTTCTGGATTCGTTTCTGCTCTAGGAGTTCCCTTATTGGAGAAGTCGTATTTGACAGGTTGTTCCTAATTACAGCCTCTTTCTCTGTCCTGTATACAGAAGTTTTGCTTAACGTTAGTATCTAAAGGAAAATGCTTGTGGAAATGGAATTAATCAGGCTTAAGGATTTCCAAACACAGGCTTAAAGATGAGTGGATTTTATAGTTATGGCAACCAAATCACTAGATACTTCCAGTGGTCTATTGCTCATCTAGAAGAGCAGCCATTTTTCAGGTAATTTGGATGACAATGAGACAGTCTGCTCACTTGAAAAGGCACAGTGTGCATTCATTTTCCCTCAAACAACTCAAATTTATTATTTTTTTTTTGTGTGAGACTGACTAGTACTCTATGGTGTATCTGTACCACATTTTAAAAATACATCCATTTGTGGATGGGCATGTGGGCTGCTTATAATCTTTAAATTTTAGCTCTTATGAGTTATGCTTCTATAAATGTGGATGCACGTTGAGACCATAAAACTAAATGAGATAAAGCAGACAGAGAAGAACAAATATCACACAGTTTCCCTCATATGAGAAATGAAAATATAAATAATCTAAAGGGAAAAATATAAAAAAGATAGATGAAAGGAAACAGGGGGCAAATTTCTTTATGGAGATGGGAGGGGCCTGGGGAAGAACAAGGGGACGTTGGGGATCAGGGGGGGAAGTAAATTAATCAGGTCAATATCTTGACTATGTATATATCTTAAGATGAATGTGCTTATTATTACAAACATATCCTAATAACAAAAAGACACATCAACAATTGTCTCAAGCCTGACAGAAAAGATGCAAAATCTTCTCAATTGTGGTACACCAGATATGGGCCTGGGGAGTGAGTAAATTTCCCCCAGTCTCTACCACATTTGGGTTGTGGACACTTTTCACAGCGTCTTGTATGGGAATCCTTTAAAAGCAGCAACATTTGAAGGAAGGGAAAGACAGAGTGCTTGGTGCAGAGCAGCGGGAGGAGGGAGTGCTGCTGGGATAGGAAAGTGAGCGCTCTTTGTGGGGGTGTGGAGGAAGTGGAAGAGATTACCAGATAAGCACAGCAGCCAGGAAAATGTGAAGAAAATTGAAAAAAGAATACATTCAACAGTCAAGATAGCAATTTCGCATGTCCTGGAGCCCCCGTAACAGAGAGACGGGCAGGGACATAGTTCCTCCACGTTATTCACAAAAGCATATTTGCATAGCGAAATGCAATTTTTGAAAAAAGCACCAACTAGAAATAAGAACAACTGAATATTTTTCCAGCTTTTAGCCTGACTAGCTGAATTCTGGCAAGGTAATTGGGTTGTTGGGTCTCCAATTTGGGCACTGAGTTTTACTGTCTAGGAAATGAATTGGCAAGGCTAAGGCTGTATAGATTCACCTCCAGGATGATGCTTATAAATTTGCCTACAAACATCCTAGGTGAGTTTGAAGTATTTATAGGAGTAAAATTATATATATATTTTAAATAAAAATAGGAACTGGTCCAATGGCCTCTAAAGTTATTTCTTTTAACAAACTCCCTTTCAAATTCACACTGAGTTCTGATTCAGGAAAGGAGTGAGCCTGGACAAGGGCAGGTGGAGGGAAAGCAAATGCATGCAATTCGGTCAAGTGGTGCTCGTTGACTCCCAAGAAGTTTCTGTTCGTTGCTTTAGCTTACACGGCTTAGACAACTCCTTCTCATGCCCCCCTCCCCAAATTCCTATCTATCCTTTAAAGATCTGTTCAAGTCATGGTTGTGTGACCAACCTGAAGCAACCAGCACAGATGCCCCACCACACATTCAACAAGAGAGTGAGTGGCATTCTCTGTGCTGTGCACCTCTCCCTGGGATTCTTCCTTAAACCCTCTCTCAGGCCCAGTGCAGGAATTTTAAGTGGACACTGCTCAGTAAATGCTGCACCTTCAGAAGGGCAAGAGTCATACTGGCCTTGGAAAATTATTCTCAACTAATATGTTTCATAGCACAGCTGCTCCCAACGTTCTTTGTGACCTCACTGTGCCCATAATCTACCAAGTTTGGAGTGAAGAGGAGAACACCCGAGCAAAGTCCTTCCAATTCTTTGCAGGTGTAGCGGGAGGGTCACACAGTTATGAATAAATCTATGTAGCTTAAAGTAGCAAATTCTCTTATTTTTAAATGACTATTTCCCACAATTTGCATTTCAAGTTTTCATTCACTTCCTTAGTAAAAATTCCTTCTGGAATCTGGTTACCACCTTTCTTGATGTTGGCTTACTATTGAATATCGTATTAAATCTCTCCTCTAGGAGGACAGACGTCTGAAGTCATTCCTCCCACTTCTTCCCCTAGCCCATTGCTCCCTTCTTGGGTCACGTGAAGTCTTATTTTTTCTTCTTCTCTCATTTTCAGCTCTGCCCTTTCCACATCCCTTGTATTTCTCTGGAAGTTTGTTCCTTGAATCTTTCTCTTCAACGCATCCATTCTGGAATCTGACTTTTTCCAAGCATGTCAGAGTGAAAACAGAAGTTGTGGCAGTCAGCCCGGAGGTTAGTCCTTAGAAATCACTTCCAGTGGTTGAAGACCTGGGAAGTTATTTGAGTTCTGTGAAATGAGTACCCTCCAACAAAAAGTGACCTGTCATTATTGTTGCCATGAGAACATCGTCTCCTTCCAGTCTCTGTTTTCTCAGGGATGGCGCTGGAGTCATTGAGTACATTGACATGCATGTAGCAAGGCCAAAGGGACATGTAAAAATTGATATATGTACAATACCTGATATTTGTCCAAAAACTGTTCTGTGAAAGACTTCACTTAATCCTGACAAACACCTCGTCATCTGAAGTTCAGACAGATAAGTGTCTTGTCTACAGTCATTGGTGCGTTGCAACTTAAATTCAACTTGTACATTCTTTCAACTAATCATAGAATAAGAAAATAGTTTATTGCCATCATCCAAGTGCGGACAGTGAATGCAATGGAGGATGAAGGAACAAGATATAAGAAATATTTTAGTGAGTGTCCCATTTTCAGCAAGGGCCTAACTAGATTCTAGTTGAAAGGAGGAAGCCTGCCTGTAATTAATTCCATATTGCTTTCAGACGGTGTGGCTTTCAAGGTGCTTTACCATGGTGGTAGGGCAGCACTGAACAAGAAATAACAATCGTCACTACCCTGTGGGTGGCTTTGTAAGGCCACTCGGGTGAGCTTTCGGGGCTAAGCTGAGGAATCCTGTGGGACTAGCTCACACAGCTGGGCTGGGAACCGTGACTCATAGGGCTTGGAGCAATGAGTCTTTACAATAATCTGCTGAGGACATATTCTGACATAATGACAATTGTGACCTTATGAATTTGGACCTACCAAATAGCAGTTCTCCTTTTAGGTACTTTCACCTGGAGATATTTTTCAGGAGTCCAATAAGGATGGTCAGTGTTTTGTTTACTTCAAAGTCCAAAGTTTTATTCAGAAAGCCATAAGAAAAAAAATGGTGGGCACAGCTTAGGCTCTGGAATCAGAAAAGTCTTGTTTAAAATCACAGTTTTTTTCTGCTTACATATGCATTTCCTTAGTAAAATTGTTTCTTCTCTATACTTAAGATCTTCATATGTAAAACCAATAATGTGCCAAACTTTTGGGGTCATTGGAGGTTAAAACTGAACAGTATATAATAAATGATAGCAACGGATATTATTAATATTCCTTCAGTCTAAGCCATTCACAAAAGTAGGGACATTTTATGAATCAGGAAGAAGAGAGAAGGAGTGAACAGCAGATTACACCAAAGTTTGTAAAATCTAGGAGATGTCCATAAAGCACTGAAGTGGCCAGAGGCGTCAGATCAACTAATCTTGGTCACCCATTTTGCATAGAGGAAACTGGGGGCAGGGGTTGTTGGAAGGAAGAAGGGAGGGAAGGAGGGAGAGAGAGAGAGAGAGAGAGAGAGAGAGAGAGAGAGAGAGAGAGAGAGAATGGACAGACTTACCTTGAGTCACAAGGGTTTGTTGTAAGTCAGACTCAAACTCATAGCTCTGGGTCCCACATACGCGTTTTCTTTATACTATGCGGATTTCCTCCTTACACCGGTTGCACTTGGTTTCTAAGGACCCCGTCTTCAGTGGTCCGGGTGTCCTCCCAGGGACCTGGATCAAACAGGCCTCTCCTCGCCTTTGTCTATACTGCACCTCCTCCCCAAGTAGAGACTGTGAATCGGGACTGAGAGTGAGAAAAGGCGTAGGAAGAGAGAAAAAGGAAATAGAGTTTCCGTGATGTGGCCCACAAAATATTCCACACTCAGAGACAGACAAACTCCCCTATTATTGTAAGTGGGCTGCGGGGAACCCCAGAACATCACTGTGTGTGTGCACAGGGCAGACCCCACCTGAAGCAGCCAAACCCCATTCTCTCCATGCCCAACCTGCGGGAGGCCACCATAGTCCTTCACAGATGGGAAATAGCTTTCTGGTTTCTAACCTTCTCCCGTGTGTCGCTGCAGTTTGGAAGATCATCAGAACAAAACTTACCTTGCAGATAACATCTGAGCATTCTGAGGATTTTCTGGTCTAAGGAACTCTTCAGGCTGTTTTGGGGGAAAGGTAGATGTTATTTGGTAAATTACGGAAAGAAAAACGCAAGTTAGTCAGCATAACTCTTCTCTCCTTTTTCACACCCTCTTACCTACTAAATAAATACTGAAAGAATAGGACCTAAGACATTTTCTTCTCTCCTTCCCTTTCTCCCTTAATTCCACTCTGAGGGTGAGCATGAATTTTACAAAAGGCTCATAAGCTGCTTCAGAAACTATTAAAGTTGTGTATTTGAAAAATGGCAAGCCTATGCCTTCTGTAAGAGACATCAATCTTGTCTCATCTGGATGGGCTACGAGACATTAAGAATAAACAGTCATTCATTTTGGCTACTTTGCAGACAATTTTGTTTAGAAATGGTAGAAAGAATGCTTTTATTTCTTCACAATTGAGTTAGCTCTTTGAATTATATTATCAATTCTTCAAGTTTCTTTCTCTTTCTTTCTTTCTTTCTTTCTTTCTTTCTTTCTTTCTTTCTTTCTCTGGTGCTAATGGGGATTAAGCTCAGGGCCTTCACACTGAGCTACATCTCCAGCTCATTTTTTATTTTGAGACAAGATCTCACTAGATTGCTATCTTGCCCAGGTTGATCTTGAATTTACAGGTCTACTGCCTTAGCCTCCCAGGGTGCTGGGATTACAGGCCTGTGCAACCAAGCCTGGCACAAATTTACTATCTTGATAATGAAGTTTTGCTCTATTGTGATTTTTAAACCCTCTTGATCTTTCTTAGCAGCTAGTCGCACTGGTCTCATTTCTCAGCTCATGCGATTGCACTGTGCTGTCAGCTGGTATCTGTGCTTTAGCTACTCTACATCATGCCTCGGGAGTGCTGCGGGCCCTGGGCTAGGCATTTTCGTCATGTCTCTTAGGTGGAAACAGAACAGCTGTCAGTTTGTAAATGGGAATAAATGTTTGATCTTTTCCCCTTACTGTAGCTCAGAGGGCCGCTTGTGAGTCTTGATGGGGTCAAGACCAAACTTCCTTTCCATTGTCTACAAGAACCTGGTCAGAAGCCTTGAACCGAAAATGACTGAGTTGGGTCTCCACGGCCACAAGATATGTTAATCTCAGCATTCTATCTTAACTCTCCGAAGGTCAAAGGAGGTATGAGGACGTGTTATAAATGTGGTTATAAGTGGTCACCTAACTGTCTGTGGTGCCTATGAGTAAGGAATCACGTGCTAGATCACTTTCCGGCCCCTCCCTCCCCGGCCCATGACAGCTTCATCTTGTTATCTCTGACCCTATTATCGGTACAGGTGCACCATGACTTGGCTTCCTCTTTTCCCAGTAATACTTCCTATTACCAGACAAACCAGATCTGTGGCTCTAACTACACAACCTGAACGTGAGGCTCAGATGTACAAGTTGCCTCCACTCTCCAATCTCTTCCCCTGGGCATTGTCTTTGTTTGGACAGTTCCCTTGCTTCTCTATTTGAAGAATGTTTGTGGCGGAGTTCCCAGTACTTCCTCGGATAACTCTTCGAAACTCTCATTATCTTACCAGAACACTCCCATCTTGCCAGTGATCTGTCCTAAGGACCACTTCTTTCCCCCAACCCCTGACTGGGAGCTCAGTAGCTCAGCAGACATGTAGAAAAATTTTCCCATTCTCCTGCCTCCCCAAGAGTCGTGTAAGTGGTGATTGTCTACCCCTGACAAAGGGGTGCTGGAAGTCCACAGTATTACAAAGATGACTGACAGGTGCTCTCCCTCGCTGAGATGTGGAGCCGGAAAAACAATCCTGGGAGAATATTAACTATCTCGGGTCCCCTAGTTAACCTGAGCTGGCAAGCCTTCCTGCACAGGTAACTTCAACACCTCTTTCTGTGGTGTATCTCCACAACAAATTCTCTCTACAACTTCTGAGGAGCGACGTCCCACCTCCAGAAGGTAAATTTGGGTCAGTCCCACTTTTCCCTGTTCTCAACACTATGGACACCAGAATAGGGTGTGCAATAATGCCGGGAGACTTTCCTGTCTAGCAACTTTTCAAAGTTGGATTTAGATGGAAAAGACAAAAATGAACTCAGCAAATTACAAAGAACTTCTCAAGCCCGAAAGATGAAAATGTTCTAAACATGAATTCGTGTCACCAAACCAACCCATGCTTTGTGAGCCTAGAATGATTATCTGTTTGATAACAGGAAAAAAGTAAAAGCAAGCACAGCTTTCTCTTCCCATAGGCACACGGATGGCATTTGTTAGGTCGCAGTCGGGGAGTCCTGAGGTTATTTCCTGTTTCGTGTTTAGCCGAGTTTTTCCCTGATCTGTTTCCTTCTATCCCCTAGCAGATCAGCCTCAAACTGAGGTAAAAGCTGCAGTTACCTGATTGCTGGGACTGAGGCGAGTTTGAGGCACAGCAGTTTTCACAGCGGAGCAAGGCCCATCTCAGGTACAGGGAGGACGTGAGAAAGTCGTAGGGTCCAGGTTTGCCTCTGTTTCTGCTCTCATTCAGCGGCCGCCGCCAGTTTGACAGGAAGCGGAAATGAGAACAGACACAATCTTCACAGGCGTCTGCACAGGCCCACCTCCCACCCCAGCCACATCCTTTACTCTGGTTCAGAAGGCGGAAGAACAAAACACCTGTGGTCCGGAGATCACAGCAAGAGAGCCTTTCCTCCTGGGGAGCAGCCTGGGTCCTTCCGCAAAAAAAGTGCGATCTTTTCTGGAAAGGTGAGAGTTGGAGAAAGTCTTCTTCCCGTAGATGTAGAGTTCCATTGCTGTTCCGAGGAGGAGACACGGACTGAGGATTTTCTGTCTGTCAGAAATCATCTCATATGTACCTTAGGGAAGATCCTAGCTGCCCTGCCTGGGCTAAAGTCGATCCATTTGCAAAACTCAGGCTCTGGAGTATCTCCCAGAAGCCAGTATTCAAACACTACACACCACTGTAAGCAATTTTCTTTTGTATTAGCTTCTTAATACTTTGTTTTTATATTTAAGTCACTCTGAAGTTTTGTTTTGTAAGTAAATGACGATTTTTCCTAAAAGATTGAAAATCTGCTATATCCTGGAGTTGTGTTCAGTGGTGTTTGTTTCCAAAGACCTTATTAAACCTAGAAGATTTTCCACCCTTACTCCCAACGTTGTGACGTTCACGTAGCAATTTTGAGCTTCCTTTGCGTTTCCAATGTTGCCTGATACGCTTTCATCTTCGTTTCACATTGTTCCACTTCATAGACCGCTATGATTTTTTTCTGAATTTATTGTTTCCTTCTTTGCATTACTTATTTATAAATATTTATCACATTTTTGCAGTACTGATTTTATTCTGCTTCCTTCTTTGCATTATTTATTTATAAGTACTTATCACACACTTTTTTTTTTTTGCAGTACTGGGGATTGAACATAGGGCTTTTTCACTGAGCTACATCTCCAGCACATTTTTATTTTTATTCAGAGACAAGTTCTCACTAGTTAGCTAAGTGGCCCAGGCTGGGTTCCCACTTGGCATCCTTCTGCCTGAGCCTTCCAGAGTGCTAGGATTACAATATTTATTAAGATAAATTATTGCACCACAATATTTATTAAGATATTTCTCTAATATGTTAAATGTGAATTTTTACATGCTCAATTTTCTTTCTAACTGTACGGCTATAATCATAGTTGGGCCTCTTTTTACCATGTCTTCAAATTTCATTCCCAATAACAAATAGGACAACTCCACTAAATATACAAAGGATAGATTATAGGATGGTGAAAATATGCCTAAATTTCTGCTCAACATGTTAGGTTCCATAAATATTGCTTTCTTAAGCATGAAATATGAAGAATGATAGTTCTCTTTTCTAATTTGTTAATCTTTTCCTCTCAAATATCTACTTACTCTTCACCACATTTCTTTATACATAAGGATGCAATGTCTGACACATCTTCTGATAAATTTTGAATATAGGCAACAGGCTAAAAAAACTCAGTCAAACTCTCCCTGGGCCTCTGTATTATTATTCTTTTCTATATAAATCAACTAAAAATTAAGCTATTTGTGCAGTTGAATTTTTTAACCCTAAGTTTCTGCAATTCAACATTTTCCTTAACAATCATTTTTTATGTATTTTGTATATGGGGAGTGCTATCTCTCTTGATAGTCTGGAAATCTATGAAGAAATTTTAATTTTCTCAATCATGGGAAACTGATGCTGGCTCCTCAGTTCCCGGAGGCCAAAGAAGCCGAATGCATGAGCACAGGAATATTTTTTCTGACTAAAATGTTATCTTTTGTGAATACTGATAATTGCATGATGAGAAAATCAGACCTTGGAGTCAGACTCCGCCTCTGAGTGGCTCTGTAGTCCTGGGGTATGTTAACACCTTTGTGCCTCGATGTTCCTGGCTGCAAAATGAGAATAACGGACCTAAAGGAGTCGTTCCAAAGCTACAGGAATAAATGAATGTAAGATATTCGGTTCAGTCCCATCTCAAAGCAAAAGTTAACAAACAGCAGCTATTTTTTTGAGGACTCTCAAACTAAACTGTGCTCAATTTACCCAGCATGCCTTAGCTCTATCATCAAAGAAGTATTTCACAAACAATTTCTGGAGATATTTTAAATAAAAGAATATTTGCCATTTGTGATTTTTAAAAATACTTCCCCTTCATTTTTGAAAACAATAAAGGCCTCTGTGTCTTTGACATGAATACCTTGGGTTGTGTTTTTCATGTATTTCATGAAACATAACGATTTGTCTTTTCCATACTAGATGCAGCTCAGGATTTCAGAGCGTTATAATGCGATTTTTTTTTGTTAATTTTTTTTTCTTTGGGTGAAAGGGAAGCCTCTTCTCCTGAGATAACGAGTTGACTGTCTGTCTTCTCTGGACACCAGCAGCCTGGGCCTCATCGCACGGCAGTTCACCAACCCAGAGTGCTTTCCCTGCTCCTTCACAGGGTTTGGCAGAGGCACTGAGTAGGAGCCATCTGACTTTGATACTAGTCGGATAACAGTTACACAACTGTCCTGGATATTAGTCTCCTGACAAAGAGAGACACGGTTTCAAAGATTTCCTGGGCTTTAGAGGTCTACAACATCTACAGACAACCATTTCCCACCATTTTGAAACTATGTATGGTTCATTATAGAAAATAAAAATATTATGTGACAGATGTTGTAGAAAATAAAAATATTATATGATAATCATAAGAAGTTACTGTAATAGAAAGTGTACTTTAAAAATCCTTACTTGTAAAGCCAAGTAAGATTGCTTTTGAACTGCATGACCCTCCAGGATTATAACCTGAGAACTCTGACACTTCAGAGCAGTTTCTGAGCACTGGCGCGCCCATCCAACAGATGGATTGGGCTGGGCACAAGTTCTGAGCCTGAGGACTGAGAGCTCAGCTGGCAAGTTGCCCAGACCTGGGACAGAGCCAGGACAGCTGCCCAGAGAGGACTTCCCGGGACGGAGAGACTGCTGCACAGACTCCTCTGCTCCACTGAACAGCTGGGCCCCTCTTCCAGGCCCAGGTGTAACTTATCTGCCCCCATCCAGCTCAGATACTGGGGTTTGAAAAAAAAAATCAATTCCTCCAGGAGCTTGCTTGCTATTTCAAACTGCTAATGTGGATGTTTAGCGAATTTGTGTCCTGCCTGTACCAAAGGCTCAAAAAACCGGGAGAGAGTGGATGGAGTCCCGATGCAACGCCTCAAGGGCTTTCGGAATTTTCTCCAGGAACAAAAGGGTCGTCTTGTCCTTCTCTCTGCTGTGTGTACGAGTCTAAGAAATGATGTCTGTCAATTTTCTAGCACACTTTTTCTCCTGAATTTCTCCTTTTCATGAAGGAAAGTTACGCCTTCTATCCAGGGCCCCCCATCTGTGAGCCCAGCAGAAGGGACCAGCAATTTGTCTCAGGCCTCACAGAGGGAGCTTTTTCAGAGAGTGAGACCATGATATCCCTAAAGCTGTCTTAGTGGGAACTTTCTAAGTGTCTGATTGGGTAGTTCCAGAGAGAGAGAGAGAGAGAGAGAGAGAGAGAGAGAGAGAGAGAGAGAGGGAGAAAGCGAGCAAGAGAGAGAGAGAATACAAAGTGTAAAATGCTACCTCTCTTTCTTTAATGCTGAGAAGTACAAGGTTAAAAATGAACTTTTTCTTTAAGGAACAACTTCTTGAAGATTTTCATAATCTGATATATTTTTGAGAGAATATTTTATTAGTGTTATTTACTTTCTTTTTGCTTATTCCAAAGAAAATACTTTTGGGGAAGGAGTCCTCCACTATGGCTACTTCAATTCTGTCTTTTTAAAAGTATGTAATTCACTTTTAATTCCCTCTTCAGAGTGAGACAGTCACTTCTCTCTGTTTAGAAGATGGTGACAACAAGATTGCTTGACTTTCTGATGAACTCCTACTCTGCATTTCTTCCCATCAAGATCAAGCCTCTGTAACTCAGATGCACAGGAATGTTTGGTATTTCACAAGCCCGCTGAGGAGGACAGCGCCTGAGGCCATGGGATCAGGGTATAAGTGCAGGGAGGGAGAAGTAATTTGGAGATCTAGTAGGGTTACTAAATCTTGAAGCAGTCTGGAGATTTAGGGGCCCTTGGACAACTTTGTAGACTTGAGGACTAAGAAATACTTAGAGTTTCTGATAGCTTGATCTCCCTGGCAGAACAAAGTGTTCCTAGCAGAATTCCTTTCCATACCAGGGCCTGGTACAAAGTTAATGTGCACAGATTACAATTTTATAACTAATGAGGAGGAAAGCAGTGGATGAATGAAAAACAACCAAATTTGGGGATGAAAAACCTTTAAGGTGGGTAGGACCTTTGTCGTAGTCTGTCTGGTCTGCTACCACAAAAATAAAATGAACTCGTGGCTCAACAGAAATCTATTTGTCACAGGTCCTGAGGGTGAGAGGGCCAAGGCCAAGGTGCCAGCAGATGTAGTTTCTAGGGAAGGACTTCTTTCCAATTTCCACTGGTCTCACGTGGTAGAAGAGGACGGCTCTCTCCATTAGGGTCTCTTTTAGATGGTTACTAATCCCATTCACAAAGGTTCTGTCCTCATGAACTCACCATCTGAAAAGGTCTCAACTCCTAATGCCATGTGTTAAGGGTTAATATTTTAACATAAGCTTCGAAGGTGGGACAAGACCATTCAGACATAGCAATCCTAGAGAAAATCTGAAGCAAGTGCCAGAGGGTTCATGAAGTTACGACACTGGTGAAATTTTAAACGAGGCTCACCCTGTAAAATCCTTACGAAGGTAAGTATTAAAAGGTACAGTCTGGGTTTTTGTAGGCACAGTACAAGGGAAGAAACAATGGTGCGTTTGGGGTTTGAGCTGAGAGGCAGGGCATGTGGACTGGGATTACGGTAACAAGAGGAGGCACAGGCTGGAGAAAGGACTGCTTGTGTGCACAAGTTTTCTTCTTTTATCTCTACATTGAACTTAGACTGTGCCCCTTGGTCACAGGGGCTAGAGACTTGGTGGGCAAAGCGGGCCTAGATGGGGCAGGGCTGTGGTGGATGGAGAGACAAGAGTAGGCTTTTTGCAAAGACAGAAGCTGTTTCCACATTGGAGTTGTGTTGCTTAATCAGAGGAAGTGGGACCAGGGCTGGTGACCTGAGGAGCAGAGGGATGTCTGCAGGATGGATTTGGGTCCCCGAAGGAGTCTTGGTTCCAAACACAACTCTCTTTTCCAGGCTTCAAGAAAGAGGGTGTTGTTTTGGCCTCTTTTGGTTGTATTTCCAGGAGGGGTGTCGCTGGATCTAAGGGGATATTTATAT